>JAVQJD010013593.1:0-20600 GCA_036023655.1 Nannoperca australis
TCCATGCTTTCATGTTGTTAACACCAAATTCTGACGCTACAATCCAAAGGTTGCAGCAGAAATCAAGACTTATCAGACCAGGCAACGTTTTCCAATTTTCTATTGTCCAATTTTGGTGACAATATTTTGTAGCCGTTTGTAGCTGAGTGGAGTGGCACCTGGTGTGGTCTTCTGCTGCTGTAGCTCGTCTGCTTCAAGGTTTGACGTGTTGTTCATTCAGATATGCTCTTCTGCAGACCTCGGTTATAACAAGTGATTATTTGAGTTACTGTTACTTTTCAATCAGCTCGAATCAGTCTGGTCATTCTCCTCTCACCACTGCGATCAACAAGGCATTTTTGCCCATATCATTGGATAGTTTCTTTTTTTGGAGCCATTCACTGTAAACCCTAGAGATGGTTGTGCGTGAAAATCACAGTAGATCAGCAGTTTCTGAAATACTGAGACCAGCTCATCTGGCACCAACAACCATGCCTCGTTCAAAGTCACTTAAATCACCTTTCTTCTCCATTCTGATGCTCGGTTTGAACTTTTGAACTGCAGATTGTCTTGACCATGTCTACATGCCTAAATGCATTAAGCTGTTGCCATGTGATTGGCTGATTAGAAAGGTTTACCTAATAAAGTGGTCAGTGAGTGTATATATAGACTGCACTGGTAAAAACATGCAAAACAAAATAAAATACAGATGTGCACAGTGAAATTGCACAAAAATAAGGGCTTTAAAATGCTTAATTTGGTTAAAGTAAAAGGTAGTTAATGATAATTTACATGCTGACTTTCTTTAAAGGCAGACGTTGGGTATAAAAAACTATTCTGTATAACCATAGCCTATATTTCAGTGCATCAGATTACCACACACCTCGCACGACCATATCTGGTAATCCACACTTTAGCCAGAGAAGTTGTAGAGAAGAACTAGGCAGATGGATAAACTGTTGCCTACCAAAGGATATTTCTACCGGTAACTCCACCTGAGACTACAAACTGTTGTTTTTAACATTTCTTTCTGTGTATGGATTGAACAAAAAAGATACACCGTGTAAATAAGCCAGCTTTAGAGCTGTTAGTAGGCTTTTTTTTTATAATTTTTTTTTTACTTTCAGTGGATATCTGTTTTGCCCTGCTTCTAGTCTTTATAACAAGCTAGGCTAAATAAGTCTCCTGCTCAATAGCTAAAGCCCAGCCATGAGATTGGTCTTCTCATCTCTCAGGAAGAAAACAATTTAGCACATTTTCCAAAATGTTTGGTACACTTTCTTGAAATTCTGTGTTTCATAGTCCAACGCTTTATTGTAGCGATAAGTAGGTACTGAATCCAAATCATCTAATAATACCACAGAGTCCCTGAATAACAGATGTCTCAGCATACAAAATATGCTCTTGCAAATATAGTTTATTTATAAATGCATCATTTTAACCTGCTGAATGAAATAGTGCTATCACACACACTCTAAAGATGATCCTACAGGACCCAGCGGTACAATCAATGACATTTTTTTCATTCACAGTATGCTGAAGGCTATATTGCAGGAATACATCATGAGAGTCGACACAGAAAAATGTTTGGCTGAACACATGCTGTATGATCATTGAGGGCAGCTGTGATTTATTGCATGAAGGCTTTCTGTTCAGACTTCCAGTGGCTCGGCTCTTACCAATCCACCTGCAGCAAAGAGATCAGAATAAATAGCAATGCCTCTCCTACTTTCTACTACAATGTGTGAGCAACATCTGTAGCTTCCTTGTGCCTCCTGTCGAGCCAGCCTCGTAGCCCCTCCCAGCATCACACAGGAAGCACTGGAGGCACAGCCCTAGCTTTCAATTCGTAATTAATATCAGCAGCAGGTTGGGATAGGGCGTTTTCCTGTGGCAGATTGCTCTGTGCGTAGGCGCTCTCCCCAGAGACCACGCATTGCTGTAGCTTGTAGAGCTTCATCGCATGCCTTCGTGGAATCATTTACTCTTTATGAGAGCGACAAGGAGCATCCTCACAACCAATAAAGGCTGGGAGATACCGTAGTGTCTGGATGAAGGCAGGAATGGGGTGGGGTGGGGGGTTGTTCACAGTATGAAAGCTGTTTCCATAGCAATCCAAATATTGCAGCTATGAAATTTGAGCTCAAATCGGAGACTGGTGCCAACCAGCCGTCCATCATTTCACATGTGGGGAATAAGTTTTCCCTCTCTTCCTACACTAATATAACTGCTGGACCACTTGATAAAGATGGAGTGTTATCATTAGATTTGAGCATGTGTGGTTTTTACGTGCATGCACGAGTGTGGTTGTCAGTTGCCGCTTAGTGATTTGTGACCACTGAAACGGGACAATTTGATTTGACTGTGGTGCAGGATCCATAATCTAAATCTATTATAAAATATATTATCCTTTATTGTTGAAGATCAGAGACAAATCAGCACAGAATAAACTGAGCACTTCACAGCTGTGCGCTAAACATTAACACAATTTAACCACCAAGCTAAGACCCAAGTTTCCGGCCTGAATTTAACATGTGGAGCAGTTTATCTTCATACACACGACTTGCAAATGCAACTGACCATGCTGTGCGTGGAAAGAAGTAAAGCATTAAGACAAGAAAAGATGGGCCAGAGTCACAGCTCTTCTCTTGTGAAATAATTTACCATTAGGTAATTAAATTTCTGTGTGGTTGGATGCAACACAATGACTGTGTGATCATGCAAATAATTGCCTTTCCGCTTCTACTCGAGCAGATAGGTCGACAGGCATGGCCATATCAGATCTCTGTGAACACAAGCGGGAGCTCCCATTTACACGCAGTTCTGTTTGTATATTAATTCATTATTGCGTGATTGGATGCTGAGGATAAACAACATCATTAGGTTTCTGATAAGGAAGATGTCATACAGTGCCTTTGTTACAATAGGAAAACATCTCTCATGCTCTGCAGGCTCGTACAGCCTGATTCCAAGACAAGGTTTTAAGGTGTGAATGGTGTTCCAGTGTTGGTTTGCGGCTGCTCTCGGGGGAGGTGCATAAGAAAGTAATAGAATTTGGCCCATGGGATAACAGTGGGGTTATTTTGTCTGTTTCAATTAAATGTCTTCGGGAGCCATCCGAGGGGGGTGACTACATGTTCAAAGAGGGGCAAACGCTGCCACAGGGGAGCTGAAGGGATTGGTAATAACCAGCAAAGTGGCTTTATAGGAGTCTACCAAAAAATCTATAACTTTAGATCCAGAACCCATCTAATCAAGTCTTAAGCCCTGGGGCTAATTAAAAAGAAACAATGGAAATCGATAGAAATAATCCTTCACAATTAATTCAGTGTCTTCACACTTTTCCTTTAATATCGGGAGCATTAGTCATAGTGAAAATTCACACAATCACTTATTATATGCTAATAAAAAACAATAAATATTAAACATGCTGGCAGTAATACACATGCACTTCATATATACTCAAGTACTTCCTCCTCATCCATCTGGAATTACAAGCAGCTGTCTGTATGTTATGTGAAGATATTTGCATTAGATATTGCACATGACATGACATTATATGGAGACATGCAGAATATATTAAGTGTGACAAGTGACATTTTCAGCCAGTGGCAAAATCATTTCAGCAGTTAGAAGACATCGCATCAGTGTTTCTCAGCCTTTTCTGGACAATGACCTGGTTTTAGGTCCCAAAATCCCCAAGGACCCCAGCAGTTGTCATGTGATTTTAAGAATGACATATTTTATATTCCACTTATAAGACATGTTTGATGTGTATAGTAAACATGGTTACATGTTCTTTACCTGTTTACCAGTCATTCAAAGACTGGATTCATTCACTTCAATGAAATACTGTTCACTCTCTGGAATACTGAAATACAAGTTGCTGCTGATTAGAGAAACAGCAAAATCAACAAACAGATCTTTTGGGTGGTACTGAGTATCTTTCGCCTATCAGGAGCTTACAACGTGTGATTCTACAGCCTCATACAGGTTGCTAAATAAGACTTTTAAC
Organism: Nannoperca australis; assembly: GCA_036023655.1. NCBI lineage: Eukaryota > Metazoa > Chordata > Actinopteri > Centrarchiformes > Percichthyidae > Nannoperca > Nannoperca australis. Next base: position 3,995 of record JAVQJD010013593.1, read on the forward strand.
AGTCAAACTAAAAGAAGCAACTTCTTCCAAACTTGTTTCTTAATCTAATTACAATTTTGAGTATTTTAACCACAATCATTCACACACAGGATGCATTTACCTGTAGTGCCTTAGCTGGATTCTTACACTTACTGTCTATGTACTCTAAACTGCATTATAGTTCACATTCCACTTTCTCACGTGATCATCTGTATCTCCAGAGCATGCTCCTGTCTGGCCACTGCTTACAGCATGTCTCTCTCTCTCCCTGTCTCTCTGTGCTGCCTGCAGTGTGGTTACATATCATTAATTTACCTGAAGAACAATGACTGATGACCTTGATGATCATTTTAATTTGATACTGAAAATTATACTTGCTTTATTAGTTTTATTTACTTTAATGTAATCTTGCTGTTTAGCTAGCTATATAGTAAGTGTATAAAGAACAGTGTACACTGTACAGTAGTACCTGAAACGTTATCTGTTGCTACTATCTACTAACCTAACGTTACCTATTTTGGTAGCTAATAACTTACTGTCTGAAAAAGAAACTTACAAGTTTTTCGTCTTTATATCTGGCTACCGGTCCTGCTTTCAAAGCTTTTCAGGTGACATTACTTCCTCCATTGACCAAATAAAAAAATCTGTCAGATTACCATTACAACACAGAAAGACTTTAGGGCATCTGATTCTGAGCAACAACAACATGCTAATGGTGACAATCAAACGTGAGCTAACACGGGAGAAACCAAGTGTACAAATTGGGGGGAAAAATAAACAGAAAATACCAAGAAACAGATCTGTTATCAAGTTTTATAAAAGTTGGACATATTTAAACATTAGTGTTGTAGCTATTACTTGTTTCACTGGTTAAAACATAGCTGAAAGAGTTCTATCTGTCTGAGAAAATCACCCTGATGATCTCATTGTGATGTCACCAGGGGTATCTGGCTTGGCCTTGAGAGTTTAAACAGAAACAGAAACTTCAAATGACAAGATGCTATCATGTTGTAATATACGAAATTTAGTAGGATCCAACATTTTTGGAGCTTTACTCATACTCAAACTAAAAGTCAGGATATCTTGACCTTTCCTGTTTCAATTGTAATCATTCCTCTTTTAATTTGGGACATGGAAGTGCAAAATTAAAATAGTATGTAATACTATGGTAATATGGTATAAAGTCTTTAAAATCTCCCCTACATGAGGTTCCGACACCAGGGGTGAAAAATTCTGCATGAAATATAATACATATTTTTTAAATACAAGTTTACACTGTTGTCAACGTCAAACATGCACAGAGAAAGCCAAGCTTAGCAAACCTAAAACAAATCAAGAGTTTGTTTGGAGGAGCTGGTGTCTGCAGCGTGTTCTTGTACAATTTACAGCATGTTCCTGCGAAAGCTCATTTCCTGTGTCCCTCTAGCAGGACGAGACACCCTGGGTCTTGTTACTCGTCTGATGTGGACACATGATCTGATCTGTGAGGGGGGGGTCAGTGTGTCAGTAAGGGAGGGGGATTCACAGAGGCACTGTCAGGAGGCCTGTAGCAGTGATTCAGGACTGGTTGATGTCACTTTGACAGAGAACAGAGGGGGCCATGTTGGTGTCAGCAGGGAGTCAGACACTCCGACAAGCCCTGCTCCTCCTCCCTCTCCCTCTCCCTCCACTGGTATCTCTCTTTTAATGGCCTAACCTCACATTCACTTCCTTTCTCAGTCCTGCCTTGTACATCTGAGTCATTATTAATCATGCTAATAAGAGATATAATCTGTGTAATCATGTGTTGCACTGATTAAACCTCATTATTCCTCTCACAACATTAACAGTTAATAGTTTGGAATGAGTACAGAGTTGAAATGTAATCATCAATGCATTATTTGGAGAAGAAAAGAGAACAGAGTGAATGGAAACTTTTCTCCTTTCCTACGAGTATGAAAAGAGATGGCTGGTTTAGTTGCCATGGAGATATAGGCTACGTGGAATTCAGGAAGTCAATTAACAATCTGGCTGTATCTCATTAAATGTTGTCTGGCAGCGGTGAGTGGTTGAGTTTGGGATTTATTTTTATTAGGGAGAATTTCTCTTTAAGCATTCATGGATGTTTTATCCTGCGGTTTGCTTCAATGAGCAGCGGCCAGTTAACAATCTGTGCATCTGTGACCTGTCACCAGTGTGAAGTTTGACGACCCAGGGCTCCATTTAAACACTCTAATGCGACTATTGTAGATCTCAAATGAGGTATAATCTGGATAGACCACGTATTTGTCTCTACTCCCTGTGCTGGAGCAAAAGGTGCTGCAGGCTGGGGACAGCACAATAGGCCCTGCTGATAAATCTGTCTGTGCAACAAAGTCCTCAAAAGACACTCACACACACACACACACACACACACACACACAAACACAAACACTCACACTTTGCCTGGTGTGATTTGCATGAGCCTCCAAAAATACTCTGAAGAAGTTGCTTGCTTTTCTGTTTTTGCAGCTTCATTGTGTCTCTGAGGATCAAGGGTGGAGCATGAGCAAAGAGCCGCACCACCATCACCAAACCAACCTCCAGATGCACCCAAGAGCATCCTCTGATATTGCAATGTGAATTCCAAACAGCATTACACCAGCACTAATGAAAAGCAAGATGGATTCACCAAAGGCAATGCAGAGCTTATCATCAGCACAGGATATATCACAGCATATCAGGTCACAAGTATCTGGGAAAATACTAATGCATTCTCCTTCCATTATCACCACCTTGGCCAGTTTCATTTTAGGACCTGATGAATCCACCAGAGTCCATTCATTCATTAATTTACGCACGGTTCCTGGCAGCAGCGAGGCTTCCTGTCATTGTGTGTGACAGGCAGATGACATCAGTATGCCCTCGGGCAGCACTGGGGATGCGGCATCTCTTCCTCATCAAGCAAAATAAAGGAGGACTTTGATGGTATCATCTCTGAGTCGTAGTCCCCCCACACAGTCACTGTCACACGACAGGAGACTTCCATTTCCCAGTAATCGAGTTTCTGTCTCGCCTCTTTGTGTTCAGATGAAGAGCTGATGAAGTCCCCCCTCCACGAAACCTCATCCCCCCTTTACTGTATAGAATACCACCCCCTAACTGTGTTTGTGTCTGCTGATGTACCACTTCAGTACACATGATGATTAATTATTACAAAACTTAACAGAATCCTTGTACTTGCAAAAGGGGCTGGATTCTTTTTCAATAAAAACATGTACATTTTGAATAATTAACATGTCAGTCAAAAGTACAGATTGATTTTCTGTACGTTTAGATGCTGCTCGTCATTCAGTCCGCCCTCTCACTTTTCAGCCAATCACATTCCACCTGCTTCTTAAACAAGCAAGATCAACTGCTACCAGATTTATCAGACCCGATAGTTAGAGCAACAACAATGTCAAAGTAATCCTGACTCAATTATCTAGCTGCTGCTGTAAATAAACACAGTATACAGCATACAGCTCATTTCACTCAGTTATCTTAACAAGGCTGCTCATGCTATACCTAGCTGCCTAACAAGCTAGCCAAGATTATTACTCAGCAGCAAAACGAAGAGACAGTTTGCATTGTTAGCTAGCTCCTTTTGGTTAGAGCCAACACACTGTTCAAACACTTTGTTCTGAAGGAGTCTTTAGATTCAAAAAGTGGCAGAAGTAAGTAACCAGCTAAGTGCTGCTGCTAACAATAGCTTTGGGAATGTACTTGTTCTGGCTAAGAGGAGCCAGCTGACAAGATTTGATGTGATTGGTTGAAAGGTGAGGGGCAGTGACAACATCCCTGTCATGAAAATTGACATGACATTAAATAAAAGTGTCACTGGGGAATTAAATCAAATATATAATATATATATGTAAATATATAATTAAATAATACTGAACATTTTGAATAATGAGGAAAATAGTTCATTTATTTATATATTTGACACAATGTATTTGTATGATTATTTATTTCATGGTGTCTTATTTTATTTTATTTAATGCTGACACTTTGGTGTTCCATACATGTGGCCTGAGAGTAATATATATATATATATATATATATATATAATAATATATATATTTTACTTAAACACGTGCTCTGGTGTGTTGAAGGCTCCTCTAACAAGTAGCAGTCTTGATAAGTGGATTTGGATCCACCCTGTGCTAATAATTTGTGTCACAGTCTGACCTTGCATCAGTAGTAAGATCAGTGATGTGCTTAGGGATTTATATTTAGCAGTCTACCTTGTCAAACATAATTTAAACCTTTGAAAATAATGGGAATATGAAGGTGAATTGTTGAGAATTGTTGAGAGTTCAGTGGTCAGTGACTGACACTAATTGGATTCATGCACTAAGATCCACTGAAATTTTTAAAGATGTCAAAACACAGGCCTTTTCTTCAAACATTAAGCCTTCTGGTAAAAATTGCGCTCTGCTTCCCTCTGTTGGTTACTTCAAGAATTACAATGTGTAAGCAAACCCTATTTTCCTTTCATTTATGATGTCTCAGTCGCCCTCCTCTGGCTGTGTTTTTTTCTACACTGTTGAAGCCAGTCCTCCCGTAAATGCAGCGTCCTCAAAACACATTTATACATTTTGTGTTCATTTTTACGTCCACACCTCAAAATAATATTGCGTAGTGTCAATCTGGTCAAATCCCTGAAAATGATCAAGCATCATAATTTAACACCTGCCCACAGAGGTGTAGAGGGTACTCTCACCATCCAAAAATGTGATTTTGTTTAATTCAAAATTCTTTTCAAGCTCATCTTGACTTTGAAATCCCCTTGCCACTGGGGTATCCCATTATTTCCCCCACCATTTTCTCTTGAATATATAATTAAAGTCCTTTTTCTACTGTGTCAGCAGGGGGTATTATACAGGGTCAATAACCTAGTGATTTAACACCAGGGAGATGAATCCAAAGAGCCACTCTTATTCATGCCCTTGAGCAAGGTTCTTGTCCTTAATTGCCCCAGTAAAAATACAGTTGTTGCAATGTGCTCCTGTATGTATGAAGCACATCATATTTCTTAAAGAGTTATGGGCTGGTGTTGTTATTAATGAACTCCAGCAGCAGTATCATCCTACTTTATGGTAGCAATAACATAAAGAAGTCTATTTCTCCCTGCGCAGCCGTATGCAAAGTAGGGCTGGTCAGTGATTACTTAGTAATTCATCCTGTTATATATAAACTTCTGGCACACAGTTCAGTCCAGAGGGAGAAATGGAGCATAAAAAGCATATAGTACTGTGTGCTGACTGTTTGGATTCTCTTAAGAGAAAAAAATGCTGCATTTAACATTCTTCCCCCGGGGCGCTGGAGATACAGTGTATGAAGCTGAGCTCGTGATACAGACACGTATGTAAATCTACTCCTCCTCAACACTACTGCTAATTCCCAAGGAGAAGATCTCTGAACTCGACTCTCACCCACACCAACTTCACACCAGCGCAGTCTCCTGCCATGTGTCAATGCCAGTCTAATCTCACACCCCACACCATCTGCCGCCAGCCCTCCAATTTGGCATCCGTCGCTCTGCAGGGAGAGACCAAACATGTAATTCACGCCTCTGCACATATTGACCACTTATACTGATGCTGACTGGAGCATGGAGGTTATCAACCAAGACACAGGCAGCTCTTCTTACAATAAAACCACCAAACTATAACATTTAAAGCTCTTATGGCTATTATAAATTAATGAGTTAAGCGGTCACAGCATAAATGTTTTGACAGCAGAGTTTTCATGTTATTTTTGTAGATCCTGTATGACCTGTTATATGCCCATTCAGATTATACATGACAGAAACTGTATTGTTTGTAATGCTTGCCTTTTCTTTCACCAGCTCATGCAGATCCGTTGCTCTTTTTCTCTATTTGTAGCTGTGCCTCTTCAAAATTAAGAAGCACACTGGCCCCCACTATCAGCCCTTGGGACTGTGTTGCTCTTCACACCCTGTGTTGCCAAAGTGGTTTGAACAGACCAACAGACAGTGCTGTCCTCACTCTCACACTGTGTTCGTGAACCATTAACCACTTACTTAAGGAGTTATTAACGCTGTACTTTTAGTGTCAGTGGTAATACTTTACATAAATAGCCATTTTACTGTAACCTAACGTTAGCAGTAGACTATCACAAATGTATTTATTTTTATGCAATTATTTTTGTGTTTTAAACCCATATAGTTTCAATCCACTATGTAAATAAACCATTGGCTATAATTCTTATGCTACGTCCACATTACTACGTTAATGTGTTAAGTGTTTTATCACCGTTTCAGAAACTATCCCCTTACTACACGGCTGAAAACGCACATCACTTGACCATTTGTGTGTACTGGGCATACACGTGCCGGCGTAAACAGGAAGCGTAAACAGGAACCCCAGAGTTTTCAAAGTGAAACAGGGTCAGCAGCATTTTAAAAGGACTTAGGGTTTTAGGGGTTAAAAAATTAGTAGTAGTGTGGATGTTTAATGTAAATGTATCAAAAGTTCTGCATTTTAAAACAAGAAGGTAGTAGTGTGGATGTAGCCTTAGTTCCAGTGGAAGTGAGTGGAACTCACTTTGAATGCTTTAATGATAGACAGTGAACCAGGCAGTCACCGGGTATCACTGGTATCCACAGAACTAAAATGTGTGATTAATATGATATTTTTCATATGTGAGTTTTGAAGGCATCATTTTTGCTGAGTACGACAGCTGATGTTGTTGAAGTGGAACTAACTGAGTAAGGGACATAGCACTACAGAAACACTCCACCGAGTTCTGTAATAAACTCTCATTGCCTGTAGGCTTCAATGGTGGGTCTGAGAGAAATTATGTTAAAACCAATGAAAACATCCATGGAAAACTTCTACAGCGCAACCCACTTCTCCACCACAATAACTTCTATTTATTACTAATGTGGTTAGCTGTTGAGGTTTAATGTTAATGACCAAAATAAGGAAATGCTGTTGTGTTTCCTATATTTCAAGTAAAAACAAGTGAGCATGTGTGAACATTGACGTATTGTCACCTTTTAAGTTGATATGGTTAAGGTGTTAGCAAACAGGTGCTCATTTACTAATGTAGCAGTTCCGGGGCAAAATTAGCATTCATTTGAAGTCATATTTCTGGCCACTTGATGAATGTAAATCCTATATTCATTCCTGAGGGAAATATTAGGCTCTTTAGTAACATACTCCACCATGTTCACCAGCTAGTCACTGAGTGTGTATGCCTGCCCTGCTGTGTTTTGCATTGCACTTAGAGATCAATCATCATCACCTTTTAAGTTGATCTCTTCTACACTGAAGTTAAAAGATCAATTGCCTGCACAGTGATGTTTATTTTTGCTTGGATTTTCTGTTGGTGCAATTTGAGATGGTGTTAGTGGCACTTACCAAAATAAACCACTGTTTCTGCTGAAATATGATCTTTTGGTCCAAGTGGATGTTTCCCTGAGAAGTCACCAGGTGTGGGAAGTTAGGTGAAAAGAAAATATGCAGTCTTTCATGAACTGGGCTGGATCCTACATACGAGAACAGAAAACTACATATATGTATATTCTGGCTTCATGAGGTTGACTTACCTTGCACGGGTGCTGAGGCTATGTGAGAATGAGAGCATCTGTTCCTTTGGACTAATTGAAAACAGCTTGTTTAACTGGAGGGTTATTTGTAAAATCTGTACAGTCAGTAGTGACTGGCAGCCAAAATAGTTGTTCTATAACCACATACTTCAAATGATTTGAAAAATCAATCAGTCGTAGCTCAGTTGGTGTTATAGGGCTGAGACAGAAGAAATTCTGCTTTTAAAAGGCGGATAAGATTAACTGCACTGGGACTAAATGTGAGTAACATGAATGCTTGTGATGGATCTCAGTCAAAATACAGCTTCAGTTGTAACGATATTTATTATAAAGATATGTTTTTGAATAAAAATCTATACATTTAGTTTGCAGTAAGAACGTATTGGTTTTCTTTTTATCCTGGAACAAATCCATTGGAATTTTATGAACAATGCTCATATAATATCTGGCTCTGTCTGTTAAGCATACACACAACAGTCAGTCAGGCTTGTAAAATAAAATGTGTCTTGATAACAGCATGTGTCCATAATCTGCACGTGCACAAACACTGCTGCTGCTGCAACTATTTAATTACAGCATTGAAGCACATTTGCCACCCTACTTTAGCCTTGCTAACAAGGCCAGCAGAGTTCCCAATTATTAGAACCGTCAAGACCACTTCTCAAGGGCTACAATCTTTTTTTTTTTTTTAAGTGAGCAGCAGAAGGCCTTATTTGATTAATCGGTGCAACCAGTGTAAAGTGTGTGGCAGGCCCAGAGGGAGCAGGGCAGTGGGTAGGGAGCAAGCACCATGGCTGAATGTAGAAGCACTGGGGAAGGCTGTTGACAGTCACCAACCTCATTAGAGGGCTAGTCAGAAGCGCCTTGTTGCAGTGCAGTCTGCTGGAATGTGTCTCCACCGAAACACTGAAAGCCTGCTGGTGTGTTTTAGCCACATCAGGCCGAGAGCGGAGCTAAAGCCTGTTTGTACCACTGCACTGTTTTGACATTAATTATCCGCCCACAGCCTGCAGGCAGGAGCTCATAGCCAGCTATTGAGCTCTATAGTGGTGTCTTTAATTTTCAATGTTAGTTTTAAGATGTTCCTGGAACTATTTTTGCATAGGATCTATCTATTGTTGTTCTCCTATTTCCCTGTTAAGACACCCCTTGTCTTTGGGCTGAAAAATATTATTTAATACATATGTCAAAATATGTCTATAAGATCTCTACAGTATTTAAAGCGACAGTATCTTCACCAACCAAGTGCAGATCCTGCTAGTATTCGTGCAGTAATGCAATGCAGATTGGCACAGCCCTTTAAAAAGTGAATGTGTCTGAGAAAAGCAGACATTAGCAGCTGTACTGTAGAACACTGGTATGGCTCCAGTGTCCCAGAACAGGGTGGAGACTCTGCACCGCTGGTGACATCCTGCAGCTCAGGTAATGTGAGATAAAACTGACAGAGCAATAACATTTCGACCCTCCCTAAACGGCTGCGATGGGAGTGAGGTATATCCAGAGGAGCAGACGGGGTGGTGAAAGCGGCACTTGGGTACTTATTTATCGCAGACTTCAATAAAATGGGTTGGAGTCAGCCTTGCCTACCTCATATCCTCTGTTTAACTGCAGCAAAACAAATGAATGCAGCTTTACCTGAGAGAAGACACATCACCAGTGAATAACCTGTTGCAGGATAAAAGTAATGTAAAAATGAAGAGAGCCAGGCGCTTGTTCTTTTTTTTTGTGAAGTGAAAAATAGTGTTGTGATGCTCCCAGATTGCAAGAGTGAATGCAACAATGCTTCAGCACTCCCTGGAGAGAGAAACATTACACTATTTACAGCCATGCTCTGTCCCAAGAAGCAGCTTGAAAAACAACCTGTGTCACTCGTCGATGGGATCTGGGGCCGAAGCAATTGCAATGCAAGGCGCGATTATTGAGCAGGGCGACATGCAGGGGAAGCGTGGCAGTTACAGCATCTTCGCTGCTGCATGAACAGCACAGCATCATAACAGTGATGTAGAGGTGTATAAAAACAATGAACTCCAGTTGGTATCACAACAAGAACAAGTATATAAAATGAACAAGTATGTATCCAAAAAATATTAACCATGATAATAAATTATGTAAACTATGACTTGTTCAACATTTTTATTTGGGGGTTTTTCATGAGGGAATATAATCTGCATTAATACAATAAACAAGATATTAGATACTGTATAAACCGGAAACGTATTTAGGAGAAAATAGGTTACATACATAGAGATATACAGTAGCTTATAGGTAGCTTAAATATTTAATGTAATTAACTTTGACAAATAGTTCTTAGCTTAATTTGTACAGCACTATTGTTAAAGCTGCACTAATCAATATTGATATTGACAATGGATGAAATATCTAATATGAAAGGTGGAGTTTGGGAGAGTTTTAATAAAAATGTATGAAACCTTATAAACATTCTGAATGAATGTAATGTATATAAAAACTAGCTGGGTTACAAGAGGGCACCTTTTGATGTACTTAATGTTCTAGTCTCCATCTCTGAAGATGTGCTTGTGTCAGACTGAAATGTGTTCTCTAAAAAGAGGGCAGGATATCTTGGAGGCACCATAAGCACCTTCTTTATGATGTTGGTCTGTTTGCTATCTAAGGGCACCTATAGTTTGTTTTCTCTGGTCTGAATGCATTTTCCGCTTGGTTTGGGTTTTTTTCATACAGAGAAAAATCCAAGCGAACTAAAATGCATCAATACAAACCATGTGAGAAAGTAAATACAGAAAGAAGGTCCAGTGTTCTGAACTAGTGCATATTTCTGTGAGAGAAACATTACTATGCTAATTTGCTCATGACAGCGGCAATTTTCTGGGCAATATACCAAGCAAAACTATACACATAAAAAGTCAAATACACTTTAAGAAAACATCTTAAAAATATTATATTGCTTTACGCAAAGATGTGTTGCCTTCAGACAACTGAGCAGAGCAAGGGCGCTAACTTTCAGTATCCACCTGGTTACAGGAGCCTTTAGGCTTAAACCTTTGGAGTGCACCTGGTAGTTGGGTAGGATTGAGGTCCGATCACATTCCCACCACAAACGAACCAACCCAGGGTTCATTTGCAACCGGCCCTTCCTCTAAACAGTCACACCTCTAAAGTGTGCAGTTGTTTTGGTCTGCAAGTATGATTACTGTGTTCACACCTGCCCAAACAAGCTGCACTAATTATGAACCAAACAGGTTTAGTGTAAAAACACCTTAAACTATAACTAGGCTTGTTAACACAAGATCAGGAAGTAAACTTAATGCCACAACTGTTGTGTGGAGTCTGTTTTCTGGAACCAGTATGTTTAAGAAAATACAAAATTAGACAATGGAGTTTTGTATTTTATTCATCAGGTTGCTGATAGTAACAAACCCACACATAATTATTATACAACTTTACAGTCACCCTTAGCTCTACTGAGTATTTTAGAACTATCAAATCATAAAAGATTTGTATAATATGCTCCACAAATATTAGCTGATGATAGGAGCGTCAACACGGCCATGGTATACATGCATACATTAGCCCTTAAAATAAAGAATACATATCCAGAGAACATTAATGAACAATATGAAGAAGTTATTACAATAACAAAAATATATTAAGAAAATCAAATCATGCTACAGGTTTAACAGAATGTGGTCAGTGAGGAGACTCAAATACATCATCCCAATACATTTGCAAACTGACCTTAGTGTGGATTCTGCCCCACAAGCTGTAGCACCTAGCATCACCATATTAGTTCATCAATAATCACACACATCTTCTCTTGTTTCCGTGAAAGCAATCAACACTTAAACTTCGGTTTTACTGATGTACTTCCTCTTCATAGTGACAGCCAAAGGACATATTTAGAGTCACCGTCAACATAGCGGAAAAAGTCCCACTCGACTCTTAGAGTATGTCTGTGCTGGATGGATGATATCAGATTCAGTGCAACACACATGGACAGGATTTCTCTTATATTTCCAGTGGATGTGTGTGCTCTTGGTTTCAAGTCTCTCCATGTCCAGCAGCCTCTTCCACCTCGCTGTGTTTTGCCAGTCCAGGAGACACAAAGAGAATAGACAAAGATGGGAGCCTCCTGGAGACGTGGTGCTCCTGCACATTGGTGTTTGAACCAGGTTTCCAGCTATGGCTGTCAAAACTCTGGAGTGTGAAAGTGCAACTGCATCCCTGCACTGCAGTAGAGTGAACAAAGAGACTGAGGTATGAGACTGTACTGTATATGCTACACTCAACCAGGGATTTTCCCCAGGTGTAATATCAACATCCCATAATGCCCTTAGCCTAGGTCTCATAATTTACTATTGATGCAAACAGCATTATTAGCATAATTAATATCTATTGTTACTGAACAACGGGCCAAGCTCCATAATGTACATGAGTGCACATACTGTACAACAGAGACCACATTGAAATGCAAATTCATGCAAGTGATATCCTAACAGAGTATCAGTAGACAGCCGTTCCCTTTCACAGCAGCACTCAACGTTCTTCAGACGTGGCTCACACTGTAACTGATGATGGTTGTGTGCACATATCAATGTGTCAAGCCCTTTGTCCTTGAGCTGCACCCTGAAACTAATTTGCAGCTGGTGAGGAGCATGCAACGGGAGCCGCAAACACACCAATTAAACTGACATTCGGCTTTCTACTCACTTGTCTTTCAAAACACACGAGGGCCAGTGCTCCAAAGCCCAATGAGAGGAAGCTCATGAGTGGAATCCCTCGATCCCTGCAAGAGAGCAGAGGCAATAATTACTGGCCAACACATTTGATTTATTGTAGTGCTGTAGATTCCCCTGACATGGCTATAAAATACTCCCAAGGCCAACCTGGGGGCAATACAAAGAATCATACATACTTTGGGGGCACAGTGTATGTTAATCTTGCTTTGGGTTTAACAAAATGGAATGACTGATGGTAGGTTTAAAATAATACTTCAATAAACTGAAGGGATTGCCCATGCAAATTTAATTTCAGATGAGGGGAAATCTTGAGACAGACAGATTGGCAACATTATTGGTGCAGAGAAACAGAAAAAGACTGAATACAAACCTGATATCCCTCAATCCCTAAATCTGTGACTGAGTCCCTTCTTGGCATATGCTGATGGCTGAACCACTCACAAGTTTTAAATATCAGCAAATCAATACAATGTTGAAATAAAGAAATAAAACGGCAACAGAATATGTATTAACTCAAAGAAATACAGCAATGTCATTTTGAAAATACGATACAGATTGTCTGACTCAGTCAAAATTGAGATCACCATAAAAATCCTTTTACCGCAGATCAATCTTGAACCATAAGGTCAGATAACATCTCTTTTAAGAGCTGAACACAAACCTCACGGAGCCTCAGTGCTTCCCTAACAGAGCTTAAGTACTACAACATACACTATTTCAATTCGTAGTTTGCACAATGCACAATGCACAATGCATACAAACCATCGCTAAGCAGCATTTATATAAAATGGACACTTGCAGAAACAGGGTTTATGAGGGTTAACAGGCTCTAATGGGTAATGCACTGTAATCATGTAAAGGTTACAACAGACAGTTATTATCTATCATGCATCATCACTGTTCTAGAACTGCAGCAGCCACAGTTGCTTACCTTTTAGATCCTGATTTGGAGTAATGGCTTGAATATTTAATGGGAATTACACAATAAATTAGGCTTACGAGTTCAGGGTCTCTTCTTTCCTCTGTCACCTATCACTATGCATTACACTGGATTATAGGTAAGTAGTGCGCTTTTGAATAAAGGAATGTGAGTAATAACTTGCATATTTTAAACGTGAAAGCACTTAAAATGTGGTGTGTCAAATAATATAATAGATAGTATGCTTAATAAAAACAAAGAATCTCTCCTATCTGTGTTAACCATTATGTGTAAAAAGTTTAATTTAAGTCTATGATCATGTTGTGAACCGCAGCAGTATCCGTGCTCATTCTTTAAAAAAAATCTATCTCTGTTCTTGTACTTTGGAAGTACAGTGACCATGACAATTGCCATGATGGTTTCGTTTCTATGTATTTTGTTTTTGTTAGCGTGTCACTGGCAATGAATATTGGGAAGTGGTTTGTGTTGCGTTAGCTGGTGTCCTGTTTGCTCATATCGTTTGCTTAAAGTTGTGCTAACCACTTTTACATGTACCTGCTTTGAAATGGGAATGTTGTGCAGAAAGAAGTGACATTTCTTTAGGTCAGTCAGAGGCTGAGCTATTGCACAAACAAACACACACGTGGTCGGTGCAGTTGAAAAAAGGTTCAGGGTTTGTCCAGATGAAAAAAAAGACTGTTTAAAACTATCCATATGGAAAAGAGTGTAAAGGTGTCTACAACCTTTCTTTTAATCTACATTTTATGAAGTTTTTACATTTACAAAGACTTCAAAATATGGCTTTTCTATTAAATTACGAGAAATTATCAATCATAAATGTAATTTGTCAGTTTCTCAGATACAAACCTTGTTATGTTTAATAACTCTTTCGTGGTATGACAACATACCAGCTTGTGTTGTTATCATGAGAAAATGCTATCACAAGTTTGTATGTAATTTTAACGAGAAAAGTTTCTTTTTAAGATGAAAGGTTGTGGTTTCTCTTTGTAATAATAAGAATATGTCATTATACCATGAAAATACTGTTTCTTGTTATGATGGGGGAAAAGATCTTGATATAAAAAGATTTTGGTTGAGGATAAGTCTTCTGTGACAATATCTTCTTGAGGAAATGTCAAGGATTAAAAGGGAGTGTGATCGCTGTGCCTTTCCCTTCCTTATACTACCCACTCAAACAAAAAACACCCCAAGTCAAAAAAAAAAAAAAAAGGCACATGGCATATTTTGTGTTCGCTTCCAGAGTTTTAAACTTGTCATCCCAGTGTGTCATTTTAGGCAGAAGCTCTTATGGTTTTGTGGTCACCTTAAGGGCATGAGCCATCCCTTGCTAACAAGGAAGTGATAGCAACAGTGCAGCAATCAGCACTTGTTGTAAGGCAAAAGGCTTGAAGCTCTGCACTGGTTTGAATTCATTGGACTCTACAATATAATTCAGCTTTCATGGTGACTTAAGGTACTGAAGCGTGTACATTTCAGACAGAGCTCATGTGAAGTTATTCTAACAATCTGGGCTTTTTTGTTTTGGAATATCAAAGCAGACTGTTCTCTTTCTGTCTCTGTTTTTTTTTTTTATCTTGGATTCGTGTTACAGATGACACATTCTCTGGCACCTGTTTCCTTTTGTGCTATCTCAGGTTTACAGAGAATGATACCAGCTGTCATCCTTTACAGCAGAGCCATTACAGCAGAGCAACTTCACATCTCAAGACAGTGAATGTCCTTGATTGAGTGAGATTAGAAAGATACAGTGATGCAAAGTATGTTCATTTGTGGCAAAATTAATGGGGAATACAAACTTCTGTATTACGTTGTCTATAAGATCTGGGATTAATCAATGGCTCCAGAAATGAATGGGTATTATGATATTGTCAAGCCTTCATTATGGTATTGCTTTTATCAACAACACCAAATGGAAGGTGTCCTTACTGCAGCCTTGAACATCAGCGTCCTTTGCACTAGATGTGTCTTTTGTGCAATTTTTTACCCAGCCTGCCTATTGATGGCCCCTCTACCATCCAACTGCATGCCAGCCTTTAGTGCTCTCCATCCTGATAAAATAGATGACACCTTAATAAAGGCTAGATCACCTTTCTCTCGCAGCGTAAAGTGTATCATCTACACACCTGACCATCCGTTATTATGAGGAGGCTTTATTTGTCATGGATTAGGTAGGAAATCAAAGGACCCATGCAAATGTGTTGGTCTATTTCAAGTGCACACTAAACCCTGCAGGTGTTGTGCTTGATGCAATAATAAAAACATGCTATATAGCCTGTGTATAAGATTAAATGCAAGCTATGGAAATAGCATTACTGTGTATGTTTTATAAGCACATATGTGCATCTGCCGGTAACAGTCTACTTTCGTTAGAAAGTGTTAAATCAACTATCCAGTGTGGGGGACCACAGGAAAGAGCTTGCCTAATAAACCAAAACGGATTTCCTGACAAAACATTTCAATTTCTAATTAGGATTAGGAATACATATGCATACTAAGACAACATTTTATACAATGTTAATACATTAGATGCAACTTTATTGTCAAGTACTGAGACAACAAAAAGCAGTTTAGCATCAAAAAACAGTAACGTGCAGAGTAATGTACATATGCACAGAGGTAATAAATAGCATAAACAGTAAGGGGTCAACATAGGTATGCTAAAGTTTATACTGTATGAACAGTATGGAACGTGCAGTAGTTACATTAGGCAAAATATATAGTGCAGATAAGTACAATAATGACAAAAGACAATTTTTTTTAAGAATAGACAGCTGAAGGTATGATGAATACGGTGTATACACTATAGTTCAGATATATACAGTATGGACAGCAGTATAAACATATGGATGTGTAGGAGAATATATAGTACAGGTATGTGCATGTAGAGTAGTGTAACAGTAGTGAATATGTATGAGCCAGCAGCCAGTGAGGCAGAGATGGAGTCATTGTGCAAATGTTCGGGGGGCGGGGATGGGTCGCTTACCACCTTCTGCATTCCGGTCTGAGACAGAGCAGTTGTCATACCATATTGTGATGCAATTGGTGAGGATGCCCTTGATGGTGCAGCAGTGTGGAGACAGATGGATTTTCTACAGCCTCCTCAGGAAGAAGAGACGTGTGCCTTTTTGACCAGGGTAAAAGTGTCGAGAGGTAATAGTTTATAGTATAATAGTTTATAGATTACTAGTTACCCTGTTAAAAAAGTAATAAGTAATGTAACTTATTACATTTGATTACTTTTTGATTACTTTACTTTAACAAATGTTTAAAACTGGGCAATAAAGCTGAAAAGTCCTAAAATATACATTTAAACCAGGCAGTGTAAACCTCCCAACAGTTCTCAACACAGATTACTGTCTCCCCCAGTGCAGCCTAACATATGCATGTTGTTATTAT
>JAVQJD010013601.1:0-29553 GCA_036023655.1 Nannoperca australis
CACACACACACACACACACACACACACACACACACACACACACACACACACACACACACACAACCACACACACACACACACACAACCACACACACACACACACACACACGATCACCTGAAAGACTTTCTTCCTGCCCACAGATTATATGCATTGTGAAAAAAGTTCCTGTATTTGTTATTTGTATGTATAAATCAGAGTACCAAAAATACGAAATAAACAAAGATGTAGAATTATTTCTTTATGTTATGCAGACTGAATGGTTGTAAAAATTTAATAATAATCACTAGTGTAAAATATGACTGCTTTTTTGTTTCGTAATTTTTTTCCTCTTTGAAAATAATAAACTAGTTTAATCTCTGTTGACATGTTAGCACTGTGGTCGAGAGCCGTTTTTTCTGTCGTGCGCCGTGTGATCTTTGATGAATTGCACACCTCCTTTCCCACCCGCCCACAACCACCACAACCAGCAACACCTCGCCATGTTTTTACTCAGAATTCACAGGAACGGCTCATACGGTCAAGTTGAGCACAAACAGGAAGAGCAGAAATAAACAGTGGCAAAGGAGGGACAAATCAGACGGCGGGGTCAGAGAGGCCAGGCCACGGCCCGGCTGAAAGGGCTTTTGTCTCATCCTGATACATAAATACACACCGACCAGCAAGCAACACTGTGCACACACATCAAACACCTAGCGTTCATGTGCGAGGAGGATTCATCAGGAAACCGCATCATTATAGGCTCTTTCCTCTGACCTGAGCTCGCTTATCGGGCGTCTTGAACACTTTACGTCAAAGAAATAAATCAAGAATCTGAAACATGATCAAATATAAATTATTAGTTAATTCAAGCAACAGTATACCCCCACATTTGTCCATCTTAGAACTTAATAATCTTAAATAAACACTCTTTAACCCATTGAGAAAGTTGTCATTTTAGCTGTAGAACAGTTCTGTCAAGTTAGGAACAACGGTTCAATGTTGCTATACAAGTGTCACCGCCGCTGCTGCTGACAAATGATTCAAGTGTTCACATGGGAAAATAAGAACTGGGTGGGTTTCGACCACTGAATGAATCCCAAGTGGACGAAGCTTCTTCTGTGTTTAAATTCAAAGACATCTTTTTCACCAGTCTACAGCGGACATGTAGCAGCTAACGTTGGTTAGCTTAGTTTTTACAGATGAATACACCGCGTTTTATTGTGAGAGTTTGTCTAATTGAGCTGAAAAATCTAACTCGACACAGAGTGAACACAGGACGTGTGAAAACCCAAGACTGCAGGTCAATTGGGCCAAACGTGATTTATTTTGCCTAATTTGTGACACGAATGTACTTTTAAAATAACGTTTAAGATCAAAGTGCTTTACAGGTGAAAGAATAGGACAAAAACAAACATCTTTATATCAAATTATTCACAAACACCACAAAAGAAAAACTAAAAGAATTCTTCTGGACATGCAAAGACAGAAATAAAATAAAAGGAGCTATACGAAGCATGTAAGAGAAAACTTGACGCCCCGGCGCCTCTGCTGCTGTGTTACAGATAAATAAATTAAAGTATTTGCTGCAGTGATCCACAACAAATCAGAACAGACTCTTCACAACTCAACAGATCTCCCTAACCCCAAAATGACGCCGACTGTTGGGAACCACATTTCCAATATCGGAATATATTTGCACAAGTGGAATCCCAAATCCGGCGGCTGCGGCGCACTCATACCTCCCTGCAGAGAAAGGCCATGCAGAAGTCAGGTATTTGGCGTCATTTGTTTCTAAGCCGCTGTGACCAATCGGGAGATTTGCTCCTGTGTTTTAATAGTGAGGTCAAGGGGGCATGTGGAATGAGAATGGGAATAGTGTGTGTGTGTGTGTGTGTGTGTGTGTGTGTGTGGAGGGAATGAGGAGAGCTTTGCCCCGTGGTGGGACCCCGTGGCCTCTGGCTGACCTTTTTCCCTCTGGTGTTTGGCTCTGGACGTCTGCCAAGGGTGACTGGATGTGCAGCGACTGGCTCAGGTGAGGATGAATGCAGACTGATGAGCTCCCTGTGATCTCTTCTCCTCTTTCCTCCATCATCGTCGTCGTCGTCATCATGGTCCCAAACCACTTATTTCTGTCTCTCTCTCTCTCTCTCTCCGTCTGTCTCTCTCTCTTCCTGCGTCTGCCTCTCGTCTTTCAGGTGAGGATGATGACAGATTTGTGGGTGTAAGCGGCTCTAAGGAACCGTCCATCTTCATCCAGGCAGCAGAGGTCAGGTCAAATTGGGGGTCACCATCTTGGTGGAATTTGGTGACGAATTAAAAAATTCACTTTTGTCATTTCAAAATAAAAACTTGCTGTTAGATTTTCACTTTTCAAGAGAGAGAGAGAGAAAAAAATCCCCTCATAAAAATTCTTCAGTGCTATAAATGATCAACATCACACCACAGGAAGTAGAAACCTGCTTGTTGATGTGTCAAAAAAACCTCTCTTTACATTACCAATGGTTTCTGTCAAACATTTCATCTCTTGGTTTTGGGTGTGTTACAGTTTCTCTTCACATACAAGTACAGAGATATATTAGTAATGTTGGTTTGTAGGAGAGACCAACCTGTGTGAGTGTGGTCACATGTGTGTTGAGGGGGTAGCTTTGTGTTGTGGTTTAATACATCTTCTCCAATTTAAACTCATCAAAATATGTCTGTGACGAAAAGAATAAGCATAACAATTCTCCTTGTTGTGAGCATTTAGCACGTAGCAGCCAATCAGCTTCCTAGTGGACAAATTAGGTTTTACTTTTTACGTGTTTCTACACTAAAATGCACTATAAAATAAATAAATTTTAACCTCTCAAACGTCACCCACTTGCCAGTTTGTCATTCATTGTATTGGTACCGTGATGTGCCGTCAAACACTGTTCAAACTTTTAATTTGTTAAGTTCTAGTGGAACTCTCTCAGTGATGCACAAGTCTTTATGCTAAACTAATCGGCTGCAGCTTCATATTTAACTGACAGACATGAAATTGTGACACATTATGATATAAAAAAAATGTGATAAAGATGCTATGAAGTGACAGCATGTAAAGATATTATGGAAATTCACGGCTTAAATTACGGGTGGTTTTATGCTCCATAGTAAGCTAACAGGGACACTGGAGTGCGTGGTACCTTTAATCTCTTCTGATATCACTGAAGATATAATAAACTGTTTATATATAATTATGTATCGTCCCAAAAATATTATAGGATTACTACATTCCTTTCTGAAAGTAAGTGGCTGTTGTTGCTCTTATCCTTTTCCTTTGTTTCGAAAGACCTGAAGCCTGAAACATGAGGGATGAGCCGCCGCTGCATTGTGGGAGTTCTCTCACTTGTTCGAGACCCCCTCTCCACTTTGAAAAGAGCAGCCTCGCGTTGCATTGTCTCCTTAACAATCGTAAATTTGAACCATAATCTCCCGTCACAACATAGCAGATAAAAGATAATTATCTCTTTTACTGAGGTGCCCTGGGGCTTCTTGGACGGCCTAGCAGACAACGTGCCTAAACCCTTATGCCACACACACACACACACACACACACACACACACACAGAGAGACACTTGCAACAGAATTGAGAGCTTGCTGCCACTATGATGAGAGATTTGTCAACAGATGAGTTTAAATGCTAAAGTGTTTATGTGAACGGGTGCATGTGAACACGCCACATCCAGACCTTTTCTTATGGCTCTGAATAAACTCATTTCTGTCTGATTTAAGCAACAAGGCTGTCATAAACTCAGGGCTTTTCACTGTTCTTAGATTCAGAAATTGCTACGAGAGTAGTGGGAGTACTGGAGGTGGTGCAAAGTTCACAGGTTCACTTAGGGAGCAGCTCCGAGGTACAAACCTCTGACAGAAAGTGTCAGAGGGAATGAAAGACGACCTGAGAGGGCCACGAAGAGCAAAAGGTGATGTGTTTGAGGGAACAGTTGAGACTTGACACGCAAGATTTGGGTTATAGCCAGTTAGCTTAGCATAACATAAAGAATGAAATTAAAAGATCTTTAGAGGAGGTGGTACTTCAATTATTTTGAGTTTTGTTACTTTTGAAAAGAGCAGATAAGCTGTTCCCCCTGTTTCCAGTCGTTATGCTAAGCTAAACTAAGCTATGCTAAGCTAAGTAATAACAGATTGTTGTGCAGAATGTTTTGCACCTATTCTTCAGTCCTCCCCTTCTTTGTTGAACTGAGGTCTGATCAAACAGAATTTATTTCCCATCAGACGCCCCTGCAGCACCTCTGGAGTGTATTTCCACGTATGACCACAAGGCTCTCAGGACACGTTTTACTGCTTTGTCCCCTGGTTGGCCCCGTGTAACGGACAGCCGTCTCTCCCAGCCCCCCGGCCCAAACTGAACCTCACCTGTTAAAACCTTCGTGGCAGCAGCACATTTGCATGGGCCTGCATCCACAAACTGTCACTGGGGTTTACCCAGAAAGCTTTCACTTGCGAGCGAAACACTCAGCCAAATCACCTGAGCCACGCAGCAACCGACTGATAGCTGACATCTCTCAGCCGCATCACAAATCCACAGAAAAGTAGAGCAGACAGGTGTTTGTATTCAGTTCATTTGCCTGCAGTGCCAGGGGACATGCATTAGCTAAGCTGTGTTTGATGACACGATCTTGGCACCATCTGCAAAGGTGTGTTTGAAGAGTGTGTGTGTTGAATACCACTCCATTTATGTCAGAGCCAAGTAATGCGTTAATCATTTTTTAATAAACTGTAAGAAGTTGATATGTTAGGACAGATGTTGCAGCTTTATATCTCTGCATACTTGTTTTGGGAGTTTACTATTAATCTATTCTAATTATAGAGGGTTTTTTCTAATTTCTTCTTCAGAAACATACACAAAAATAAAAGTTATTTTTTCCCTATATTACAATGAGGTTTAGACTAAAGCATCAGCTTGCCATCCACGCCACAAAACTGCAAGAAATAAACATCTGCCACGTAGAATTTGTTGGCATGAAAAGCCACATTTAAAGATGCAGAATTTCACATCTCACCGCACACTAGATGTCTTCGTTATTCCTTATTCCTGTGTTAGATTCAATAGTTCTGTGACGCGTTTTGAATCCTGCTTCTTAATGTTCGCTGATCAACAAATCGTGCTCGATACATCAAACAAAAAGTGAGAAATTAGGACAAAACCTTGTGTTTTTGTGTGAGTAACGGGTCTGAATGGTGCACAAATGAGAATCTATTGAAACCACAAATGTCAACGTCATCGTGGTTAGAGGGTCACTAGAACCAGTTGGTGTCAGTAGGATTGGTTTTCTTGGATTCGTGGATATCTGTACCAAATTTAATGGCAATCCATCCAGTGGTGTGCTCGCATGTGATTGGCTGACCAACACAGTACGCTGGCTTTTCTGACACATGACTCTGCGTTTCTCACTGGAGCGTCTGTGTCAAGGCTCCCGCTGTCACAACACAATGGTTTCAATCAAATGAATAAAGAAGCTGTAGTTTCTGATGCAGCACTAATGTCAGTTACACAACCTGTTGTGTCGTGACCACTAGCAGCACTCTCTGGAAACATTACTGCTGTTGTGCAGGAGTGAAAAAACTCCTGAGCACCTTTAAAGCTGTTCAGTGTTGGAACAGGTGACAAGTTATTGGCAGTTTTTAATAAAAAAAGTCCTGTTTCACAGTTGGCCTTAAAATTCCATGTAAATCTAACTGCAACCAGCGAGTGCGTGTGTGATCATGCATGTGTTGACTGCCAACAGTTAGAGTAGCTACCTAACTAACAAAGGGACTGCTGTGTCGGTCGGCTGTCCAGAGCCCCGGGGCTGTTTACACATGCCATTGTCTCCTGCGGGCCAATCAGACAAGCCTTATTAGGTAAATAAGCCTGCCGCCGCCAATCGCTGGCAAGCCCACCAGGATCTGGGCTGGTTATCTGCAGCACCCCAGGAAGTGGGAGAAATGATGAGGGAAGTGACAAAACTCGATCTCCTCCCCTTGGTCTATCTACCTCATATCTCATTAGAGACTTAATTCATGTGGTTGTCTCCGCTCTGATTGGAGAGTCGATATCTCTCTCTGCTCGCTCATCGTCTGTGGCCGATGGATTTCATAGAGAGGTTTTAGCACCGCTGATAACAAAAATGAAGTTTGGAGAAGAGTGAACATCTCCAGATATGTCCAGATTTTGCAGAAGCACTGACCAACCCCGGGGATGTTTTAGCTTCACTCGAGGGGCCAGGCTCACATTTGCATGAAGTGTTTTTCCTGTGTCGTTGGGAACTTCCCACACGTGGGTTTTCCAAGTTGGCCGATAAACATCGTTGCTTCTACACACTATTTTCTCAGGAAAATAAACTCAAAAGACAACAGATAAACAAATGGTTGTCCCGCAGCTAAACAAGCCAGTTTAATCTGAGTCCTTTATCGCAGGACGTTGGTGCTTGCGAGAACATTTAAAGTTAGAAAATGTAGGGACCAGACACATCCATGTGTCGTATGTGTGTATCAAACATGGCTTCACTAAGAGTATACTGCCATTTTGCTCAGGTTTTATCAATGAAGTTTGTCACATAGAGTCCAATGCTATTCCTAGGGCATACCCTGAGAACTAGGTTAAGGTTAAGCACTGTGTGTGAACAACAAGATGAGAAAAATAACTTTTCTTCCGACAGAGCTGAGAAGCCATGGAGCTACGTCATGGGAAAGGCAACCAGGTGTCAGCAGATAGACACTTATGCACTTCCTTGTTTCCCCACTGGTGTGATTTTATCTTATGAAAACAGTGGTTCTACCTGACAGATTACAATGTGCAAGAATCAGAGAGAGACATAATGAATATTTGACAAACGTCCACAACTTAATGTAGTCCATAATAATTCTAAGCAGGTTTAGAGTATGTAGTGTGTTCATATGGAAAAACAGACACAACAGCTTGAAGGCTCGTAGTAGTTTGGCCAAAACATTCATATCAGAAGGTCCACTCATTTTGTATTTTCAAGCTCTTAGCCGCACCTCATTGCCATCCTCAGGACCACGAGATGTGTCTGAAATCCAATTAAACCTTGTGATAGTAATGTTTTCGTCAAACATACTGTAATCGCTTGGTGGGTGAAGTGAGGAGCTACGTACAGCTGCAGAGTCAAAGTTAAAACACAGTGTAAACGGTGAAGCCGCTCTTGAAAGATCTTGGTTGATGATTTCTCGTATCAGAAAAAAAGGGACCACATTAAAGGAAGTGATATTTTTGACCTCCACAATTGTGTTGCAGTTTGTACTTGCAGCAGAGTTACGTTAATCAGATGATGTAACACCGAGAGGCAACGCCAACGCAGTGAAAGACTTCATGTGCCCGTTTCAAACTTGCAGAACTTGCAGCTGCAAATCACCACAGTGATTGTAATCTGGGCCTCTTTGTAATCAGCCCCAATAGTGTGATGATCAACCATGTTTCTCACTGTTCTACAAGAATACCACTTAAAGGAGCCTGCTTCATCCTCCCTGACCCAAACTGTCCCATGTTCCCTGGTCCTCGTAGCCCCGCTCTGCTCCCACAGCCACCCCACCTCCCTCTGGGAGGCCTGGGAGTGTTTGTACTGGAGGCAGCCAGCGGAGACGGCTGGTGTTTTCATAGCAAAATCTCTTTCCTGAGGTAATGTTGGCCTGGGTTGACCGCTGCAGCACGTACAGACCAGCAGCGGCTCTGGCAGGAGGTCATGATTGGCCTGTGATCACATCACCATGGAGCGCTACAATTTAATGTTTAATTGCACTATGACATGATTGCACAAGCACTGCAGTTCACATGCAGTCGCTGTCTGGGAGACATGAACACAACATGTCGGGAGAAGTTTAAAAAACATTATATCATGTGAATGAATATGACACGGCATTAAGAAACCATTACAAAAGCGAGGTCACATATCTTCTGCTCATTAGCTTCCTTGCTCGTCCCAATTCATTCAGGAAAATGATTAATTAGATTAATTATGTTTCTATTGACAATTCCAAAATATACGACCCATCTGCAAGCTTTAAAAGGTCTTGACAAAATAATTTATGGATAAATACTTTTACAGATTGCTTGCCCTCCCAGTGTGTATTGTTGCCTGGAGCAGCCTCAGATACTTCAGTCAGTACTTGTCATTCTTACCTTTTAGCTCTGGCAGGCTTAACAAGTCATGTTACCACGTGAGCTTGCAGTTTAAAAAAGATCACTGCATTCAGGCGCACATTTCTAAACGCAGGAGGACCAACACACTGCACGCTAACAAATATAAGAAATTAATGGAAAAGATTATTATTATTCCTCTGCATCAACAGCATCATGCTAATATTACAGGGTGTAAGAAGCCTTGAGCATCCAATAACTGCATCACATGACTATCAATCACAAAATTACTGGTCCGAGCTAAGAGACGCAATGCATTTTGGGGCGGTTTAGTATGTCTGGTAACTTCACGCCACATACTCAGAAGTTCTTGCTAAAATATTGCACATCTGAAAGTGCAAACAATTAGTCAAACTGAAGCTGTGACTCAGGAACATAAACTAGAAATACACACCCACGGCTGAAACGGTTAGTTCCTGAAATCCTTAAACGTTTCGGGAGCCAAGAATTGCCATTAGCTGCTGTCGCTTCCTATAGAAGACATCTAGGCCAGTTGTTTGACCAGGTTTTTGGATCCCACTAAGAGTATTCACATCCCATCACAGAACTGCTATTTACTTTGCATTTCTTTTTAATAACCGTAGCCATGATCTCTCCCTTCAACATCATTTCCTTAACCACAGACATACCATAGCTGGCATGCACAGATGTTGCACAAAGTGAGAATTTAAAAAAATGTCATAGAAAGGAACCATCCCATAAACTTACATTCTTGGCTGGTGATGGGGTTGAGCATCAACTACATGTTGAAATCCAACCAGATACGTTTGAATCAACAGACACGTTACCGTGACGTATAAAACAAACATGCACTTTTAAATGTAATTTAGCGTGTTAGCAGACAGTTTGCCTTGTCAGCAGCAAATCACCAAATGAATGTGATGTTAATGTATGCGACTTTCATTCTTATGATAGGAACGAATGAGTCACCAACCACTGCTCACACAACCCGAGCTGCTGCAGGCTCTACATTTCAAAATAAACCACCAAATATGTATTGTTTGTATCTCAGGCCTCATGCTTTTCAGACCAGTCTGAGGAGCCCGGGACAGCATACCAAGTTGAGGAAGGACGGATTAGGCAGAGGGAGGAGTGTGTGCGTGTTCACCATGGCCTCTAATTTACTTGAGTGCAGTCTAAACGCTGAGGAAAAGATAAGAATGCTGCTAATAGACCTTGACCTCTAGTGACAGTCACACAAAGCAGGCAGACAAAAAAAACACCATAACTTCTTCTTGATGACGATCTACGACTCAAATGATCTCCTCAAGATTAAACGGAGAACCAAAAACACGAGCGGTTCTTTGGATTACTAAAGACATTCTTTACAGGCATTAATAATTTGGATTTGTGGGTTAGCCAAGGCCCTCAGGTTCTAATGTCTTTTGATGATTCACCTGAGCTTCAGTGGTGTTGTTTACTCAGTTTAGAGAGATTCTTCCATCAGGGCCTTACTCAGGATAATATAAGGGTGGGTGAGGTTACTACTGTAATAGACAGATAAACAGTTCATCTCGCTTCTGCTCTAGGGAAGTCTCTGGAGAGCTGCACTTAATGGTGCCTGCACAAGCAATATTTAAGCTGCCGAATAAGCAAAGTAAAGACACACAAAGACAAGACACACACACGCACACAGAAATGTGCTTTACCCCAGTGAGATAAAGCAATCAGTCCCTAAAAACAAACAAAAAAAGAAGTACTGCAGAGCAGTGCAGGGTTGTGTAAGACAAGAAAAGCAGATGAAGCGCGGGAATGCGTCGCTGTCAACACCTGAACCAAACGAGACAAAGTTTGTTTATCTGAACACCTCCCAATCACCAGCCGTGAACCAGGAAGCAGCAGGTGCCTCGCTCCAACGGCAGGCCCTGTATTGTTGACAGTGGATAAACAGGTTGGGGTTGGGATGGGGTAGTTTGAGAGAAAATGGAAGGGGTTAGTGAGGGCTGGTGCTTTTCCCTAAACATTGGAGGAGGAATTAGCTCTGACTAGTTCAGTGTAAAATTTGAAAGTGTAAGCTGTTTGTTGTTTTTCCCCCCAGTTGGCGTTTATTAGTGTTGTCTTATTGCGGCTCTGCTGAACAAGCCTGGCCCGCGTTGTCGCCTGGCAGTGGCGACAGTGGGATAAAAAACCCAGTGGCTGGCGTTGGGGGAAGGAAAGTTGCCATTGTGTTCCCATTGTAGCTCTGTCACTCTCTGCCGCCCTGGCTCGCTGTCCCCTTTAAGCAGCCCGTCCATGTCAGCAGAAATGAGCTTTTTCCTTTTCTTCCCTCTGCTATTCACCCGACTGTTTCTTCAAATGTCTTAAAAAGCCCGATCACACGGTCTAAGCATATTAACACATCTGCAGCTTAACCTTGAGAGCTGGCCTATTGTCGCCCTGCACCGACAACGCATACATGGTGTCATTTGGAAACAATGCTGCTGTAAAAAACTGGAGAAAAAAAGTAGTTTGGTGCAAAACTTTGGCTCCACAGCGGGGGTATTGTTTTACTTAATGTTGCAGAATGCTGTGGAGCACCCGGCGGTTTCTCCTGTTCTTACTCATGGTGCCAGATGGAGGGGGAGCTTTGCCTCAGGGCAGGTGAGCAAAAGGGGAGATGGAGGTGGGGTAAGATGAAGGGGAGGACTCGGGTGACCAGTTTTACCTGGGACTGACTCGAGCCCGTCCGGACATGCAGGAGAGAAATCAGCCCGAGGGGAGGAAAGAGAAAGAGAGGGAAGAGAAGGAAAGCAAGTGAGTCTTCGGAAAAGGAAAACACCTCTCATCAATCTTTTTTGTTTGGCCTCTGTTTTTTCTCTCTCTCTCTCTCTTGCTTGTCTTTATCGTATCCATCTCCATCACTCCTTCAGTTTTCTTCCCCTCCCAAAGAGCAGGGCTTTTCCCTCACAACATGTTTCTCCCTCATGCGCTCCTCTCCCCTCCGTGGTTTTTTTATTTTTTATTTTTTTATTCCAGGGAGATGAATATGTTCCTGTAATTGTTGGCCCATGAGAAAGATACAGGAAAACTCCCACATACCAAGAGATGTTGGATAAATAGAGTTTGGACAAGCCAGACGTTTTTAAAAGCACTTTCTTTTCTCTGCTCCGTCTGGCCGTGATGGCAGGTTGTATGTTATTCCCGTACTTTTTCACACTTAGCAATAAATCAGGCGTTAATGTTGAGTGGTGTGACAATATCAATCAATGGAAACTCATTCTGATAAACCTGTGAGCCTATTGTCTGTTCTGTAGATAACAATCATTTCTTTAAATCCATCTAAGGGAAGTCAACGTTCATACAGTCAAACACGTGAGCTTCATTACAACCACAGCTGATGAGGTTAATGATGTGAACAGTAAAAAACGTCCACGTCAGACTTCTAGAAAAACATTACAAATAGGATGTGGGAAAGTTTTGTTCTCTCATGATACAGACGTGCGCCAAAAACAACAAGGCATAAAACCCACTGATATTGGCAGTCCGGTACAATCAATGAAAATAATGATAGTAATTCCAAATAATGGCCTTTCACGTGACGTTTACAGAAAGTACTTTCAGGTGATCACTGACTTTCAGGTGATTCCTGTTCCTTCCATGTTATAAAAAATAAAAATATTCAAATATTATGGTTTACACTCTTCAGTCCGTAGTTTTTTTATTCTTAATACAGTGATGTGTACGAGCTTTACCTTCACGAGAAGCTTCAAAATACTGCACTTCCATGTAAGGAACAATCTGAGTTTTTTTTTCTTAGCATGAAATCTAAAATCTAAATGATATAATGCTTTCAGAAGTCCATTATATCAGTCTCAGGACCTGCTTCAACTGTAGCATTAGCATCAGTTTAGCAGCTTGCAGTAGCATTAGCGTGCGTCAGTGATCGTACACCTGCGGTACTGATTCATTCATGATCTAACGTTGCACCACAATTGTCAAAAGAGTTGGTTGAAAGTCCAGAATGGAGAAAGCTATGTTCTTAGCTAATGCAGAAAAACATTATTTAGCAACACATTATCCAGTAGATGAAAGTGTGTCTTTAAACTTGAAGCTAGCCAGTGAGCTAGCTCGATTGCTAGCAGGCCAGCGAGCAACCCTTGATGCTTCAACCCTGCTTATTGGACGATTATTTACTAAATTCTCTTGGTTTCTTTTTGAGAAAATGAACTCAAGCTTAAAAACTTCTTTATTACTCAAACAAATCTATTTGAGCCTGCTAAAGAGTTTTCTTAGTGACTCAAAGAACATAGCAGACTGACTACAAACAGTACAGCGAATCTATGTAAAAAGATGGGTCACCTGTTGTTTATTGTACTGAATGTCTTCTCATGTATACTCTGTTTAAACTGTGTAGATGAAGTCTGCATTCCCTGAGTCACGTGTGTTTTTTGCATGCAGCTTGTCAGGCAGGGAAAGCAAACCTATCTGAACTTTCCGTCACCCGGACGTCAATGCCTCGCAGCAAGTACCTCCAGTGAAGAAGGTGGGATATTTATGAGTTATTAACACGTCACACAGATACTCTAACAGGAGTTGTCTCTCTGTGAAGCCCCAGAAGCTCTTTCAGTGGTTCATTTTACTTCTATATTCCTCTTCCAAAAACTCTCGTGCTTTTTTCATTGTTCCTCCTCTCTGATTTGTAGCTGTAAAGCGGGTTGAGACACCCACAGTGGCTCGGTGAATGCTGTCAGAGGTTATAATAATGACAGTGGCAACCGAAACTCAGGAGGACACTTCTACCTTTCCTGTAGTTCCTGATTAGTCCCCCCTCCCCTTCCTTCCTCCCTCCTCCTCTAAAAACATGAAACTAAAACTGAGATGAACTGTGACCAGGTGATAGCCACGTTTAAAACCTTTAAAACAAAAATGGCTGAAACAATTATTAGCCTTCATCCAACACTTGACAGATTGTGTTCAAAGCCTGGATGTGCCTGAACGACAGATGCTTCTGCATTACTCAGTCGTTGCCAAATGAACCCCTCGAGTGTGTTCGCAGACTCCTCTCTGTGAAAGTACAGCTGCTGACACAGTGACAGGTGAACAAGACCACTTTGAGAACATTTTAAGGGGTTTGAGTTCATGTATTGAAACCATTTGTCAGGTTTCTCCAAGGTTCACGTTTGCTATTTTCTTTGAATGAAAATACATAATTAAAACATTCAGTTTTCTTCTTCTTCTGATCTTCTGTTTGTTTTGATATGTTCCGCTGATGAATCAATGAATTTTGCAGTTTTGCCAGCCGTTGACCCTGTGGGCAATCACCACTTGTGAAACATACAAGGCTCCTATGACCATGGGGGGGACAGTAATGGCCTCTCAAATCAATGTCAGCACCTGTTTAGATTTAATTAGCGTCATCGGAACAGGTTCTCTGTGTGAGTGCATCCACTTAGAGACCCATCATTGGATTTTCACGTTCACAATGGAAAGACTGAAGCGTCAATTCTAGTAATCCTATATCTGCACTTGTTGGCCTGTCCCTCGAGGGCAATGCGACGCAGTGCTCTCTCTGTCTGCATGTTTTTCATTCATTTGTCATATAACATATTTGTTGCATTTAAATGTGCCTTAAGTGCGCGTGAGCGTGAGCGTGCGCCGGCTCGCAGAGCGGCTGGATTGATTGAGCAGTGAATTGCGAGTCCCCTGGGTGTTTTTGGAGCGGCTTGTTGTTTCTGTTTTGTGGCTTCACAATGGGCCTGTGTGTACTGGGGTGGGATTTGTATGTGTGTGGGTGGGAAGTGTGTGAGTTTCTGAATGTATGTATGTGTTTGCGTGAGTGGTGAAGGGTTGGAATGAGAGCGGAGCAGGCTTTACACTTGCCAAGCTCTTGAGTAACAGGGAATCGAAAATAGATTTTTTCTCTAGCTCTCCCTCGGGTAATTCCAGTCTCACAGAGAAGATGAGTGACTGTTTGAAATGATGAAGCAAGTTCTATATTTATGCAACTATCAGTCACTTGTTGACAGACTGAACATTCACAAACCTGTTTACATTATTGTAGATTCCTGTCATAGGAGGAACTCGCTGTGAGGTAACTCATTTTCATAGACAGCCCCGATTTGAACAGATGACTTCCATTAAAGGTCCCAGGTTAAAATCATGTGAGTGAAACATCTCCAGGTCCACCACTCCTCTTCCTCCTCTTCTCTCCGCTTGACCAGCCCTGTGTGACCTCCAGGTCTGGGCCTGTGGAGGGCTGAGGTGGGCTGGGGATGAAAGCTGGGATTGTTGCGGGGTGGGACAGGTCCCTCTGTAGCACCTGGCCATCTGGACATTACATCCCCCAGAGCCGTAATGGATGCCCCCGCCCCCCCCCCTCTCCTCTAACTCCTGGCTGTAGACCCATAATGGACACCCTGGCCAGCCCCTAAGGGGAGCCCACAGTGGGACCTCAGTTTGGGAGGTTGTGCAACTGGATAATGGGCTTCATTTAAAGGTCCATTCTCTGCACTGAGGAGCTGTGAGCTGCAGTGGAGGGGTCGCCGGGGGTCACATCAAGGTTCGCACCGCCTTGACCACCGGCCGGTAGTTAAAACTCGATCACCACCGCCGTCTCATACCATTACCTGCCTTCTGCCACTGTGGAGACAGGTGTAAAGGGGAGGGGCTTGTGGTGCAGGTGTGTGAGCCTGAATCAGGTTACATATGAGCATGCTTTAGACTAGCTTGTCCATTTCAAAACCAGAGCAAACATAATTAAATCTGAAGCCACCACATTGTTCTGAACAAGGAAAAGGAAAGTCGCCATGCCCTGTTCTGACCTTTTTTTGTGAAGCAACAAAAAGGCAGGGGGAGATAGGAAAGCTAAAGACAGGTGTGTGTGTGTGTGCGTACCTGTGATGGAGGCAGAAGGGACTCGCTACTGCATGAAGGAATGCTCAAATGCAACTGTTCATTAACAGAGAGAAGCCGTTGGTTGATTTCGCTCCCTTCGCTGCGGGGCTACTTGCAACATTAACATTCTTGATTTCCATTTCAAACTTTGAAGTCACACACACACACACACACACACACACACACACACACACACACACACACACACAGTCCACTCGAATCTGAACACACACGTGTGCAGAGTACGTGAAAGGTGAGTCACACTTACTATAATTCACGGGGAGAGGTGAAATGAAGTGCACAAGGACAGGGTTTTGGCATGTGAGGATATAGTGTGAGTGTGAATTTACAATCACACATTTTTACACACCGTTAAGTTTGATATATCATGTCTGATCCAGTATTCTGATGCAATTATAACATAATATGACTTGGGAGTTAACTTAATCAACTCTGAGCTAACGTTTTTAGTCTTTCAAATCTTGAGTTTTGCTTTGAGAATTGGACACACTCTCACACTCCTCACATTCCTCAAGTGGCGTAACAGATGAGACAAGATTTGACATGAACAACAATGAGACCGAAGCTCGTCCCGGAAAAGTTGAACTTTCTCGAGTGTTCCCTCAAACACAGACACAGATAACTTCTTTAAGAGTTTATGAGTTGCTGTGTTTTTTTCCTCCTCCCAGAGGCCTCTTCATCTCATCACCTCAAGGGAACATGTCAGGTGTGATGTGCGAGAGATATTTCAATTAGCGGGAGCTGCTGTGTTACAGTGCGCTGCTCTACAGTCGGATGGATGGAAGACTACTACTTTATTTGATGGGGCCCCGGTTAAGATGATGGAGTGCAGCCTGCAGAGAAGTCGGAGTCTTTCAGAGAAACCACTCAGCATCAGTCACTTTCAAGTCAGGACACAAGTGCACAAGTGCAGTTAAACGTCGATGCAGCGTGCTCTTATGGGCAAAACATCACAGGTCATAATGACATGATGTTAAACTGAATGCTTGTGCTTTTATATATTGAAACACACCAGCTAATCCTCTCTTCATAACACCAAAACTTTAATTGTCCTTTGTTTGAAGGTCCAGTTCGAAAAGATGACGTGAGTTTCATTATCGTCCTGTTGTACAGCTGCAGATAAACCATTAGGCCTCGTCCCTGCAACAGTCTGGCATGACATGTTTGAAATTGATAATTTTTCCCAACACATTTTGTCGACCTTTTCTGGGGCAAGGTGACGTTATCAGCATGAGGGATCTTATCAGCTGTGTAATGTGTCATAAGTGGTAATGTAACTGAGGTGTGTGTGTGTGTGTGTGTTGGGAAGATGTGTGGCAGTGATGGTGATGGCGATAGGTGCGATAAATGTGCCGATGTGCCAGTCATTTCTGATATGCCCGGGTAGCCTGGGGGGTGGGGGGTGGGGGGGGGGCAGGGAAGAGGAGATGGGCCGTGTTTGATAAATATGGGAGAGATTTCATCTACAAACAAGGGAAACGTTAGATTCCTGATTAGGCCTACATGTCTGAAGGCTGCTCTCGCTTTGGAGGACTGAGATTCATGATTTCTGCTCAGTGACAGCTCTGTAAAGTAGCAGAGATAGCAACGAGGACGGGATGTTGGGTTTATAACTGGTGTTAGCGAGTGGGTACTGAGAGGAAGATCCACTCTGCTTGATAAATGAATAAACTACACTGGGATTCAGATGCGGTGATAATATGACGTGCTGTCTTCCTCACACTCCATGTTTTCTGTGTGTGTGTGTGTGGGGGGGGGGATGCGGAATGTTTCTCTACCTGCATCGACAGGTTGATCCGCTCTTCCTCTTTACCTGTCAGACCCGCAGGGCCAGGTCAGAGCTCTGTGTGTGTGTGTGTGTGTGTGTGTGTGTGGTTGGGCTTCAGAGGGTCTTCATGTTTACAGTATATACAACTCAAAGCATGCGTGTTATTGTGGGAATGTGCTTGTGTCTGGTGTCTACTGTGTGTGAACCACTTTCTTCAGTTACTGTTATAGAGCAACACACGCTACCCTGCATGCATGATTGCTTTTACTTCTATTTTTTTACTACTACTACCAAAACTGGTGTGGTTTCAGATCTGTTAATTGCGGTGTACATCTTTGATATTATCAGCAAGTTAAAGTGGTCGAGTGAATGTCTGTTTCCCTCAACCGAGTCACTGGTTTGTGGGCGGATCTAAAGTTGGAAATGTTATCAAGGTGCTGCAAAAACTGCTTCATCTTAATGCAGCGGTGAAAAGTTGAATCACTGTTTATGATATGTCAGCTGAACTGCAATAAAACCCACTGAATAAATGAAAATAAAATATGTTCTGCAGTATTAGCAGACTGAAGACAGCCTGGTTGTGTTTGCTTGCTAACATTTACAAGCTAGCAAGCTTCATTAAATAACATGGTGGCTACTACAATCCTGCTCTTATCTCAACACAAATATTTTGTTCTTGTGGGAAATCATTAGAAATTAAATAGCTGGCTGAGTTAGAAGTACTACTAGCTAAGACAGTTAATGTATCAGATACATTCAAGTCAGCTAAATAATCTAACCAGGTTGTAAACATCAGCCAGCTGGCCCTGTTACACTAGCTAGGTTGACACGACAGTAAATATTCAATTGCCTCCAGTAATTGGCCTTAAAACACAGGCTTTGTGTGTCTTTGCCAAAGGTCCATGTCATAAAAGGAAAAAGGACACTTCTTGTGTGCGCTATCGCTGCTTTAACCAGTAAACTGTCTTAATTTAAACAACAATAGCGTTCTCTGGAAACTGGCTAACTGTAATGCCGCCGCCTCATTGTTGACTGAAAATGTCTTCCGACCCAAAGCACTGGTTAGTACAAAACACACAGAAAATGAAGTAGAGCGTTTGATTATCAGACTGAAAGCAAAGAATCATCCTGTAAGTCACTGATGAGGATTTCACTGTATTGGGCTGAAGAAATCCCTTCTACTTAAAAAGGCAACAGCTACAAATGTTTGTTTGCTGACTGCACACAGTGAGCGGGAACTGACTCACCCTGATTTTAGAAAAAGAAGCAGATCAAATCAGCGATTTGGAGGGTGTAACTAAAGCGAAAGAAATAAACTTGATGAATTTCTATTCAGGGTAAAATAATATGCTTGGCATTAAAATGAGTAACAGGTAGTGAGTAAAGTGGTGGAGGGGTAGAAATGAGCTTTCTATTTCTGTTTCAGCCGCCCTGCGTTTTGGAGTGTTTCTCTTTCAGGGATAGTGTGTCGCTTGCTCTATAGAGGGCCTTGTTCCTGGGCCTGTATTGTTTTACCGGATCGCCCATTGTGCTCTCAGACAGAGTGGGGAGGTGGGGTGGCCCGGTGGGGTGGCCCGGTGCCAGCCATGGCTACACCGGCTGCCAACCTCCCGCCAGGACACACACACACACACACACACACACACACACAAAGAGGAATCGAGAAGCCCGGGAGGCGAATGCCGACCATGGATGGATCACAACCACTCACGCCCAACCACGGCTCTGTTACACAGGCATGCAAAGACACACACACACACACACACACACACACACACAAAGTAGCAGTGAGTATTGACTTGCAGAAGTAACTGTAAACACTCAGACATTCTCTCTCACACACACACACTCACACACACACACACACACACACACAGATGTAGCCATGTAAACATATAGTTTCCACACACAAGGCCGAACATACAGGCGAGTCAATTGATCCTGGATTTTCAGCAGTTCTTTTAATAACTGCTATTTCATCTTGTTCCTACTACTGATCTCATTCATGCTGCTATACATGTCTTGGGGCTCATTGTAGCTAAAGGCTAATTTTAGATTGTGGTTAGTGAATGTAGCTCTCATTGGGTGTAGCACATTGTTTACAGTGACAAGAGACCTGCAAAAAGAGGTGGCAGTCTGCTGAAGGAGATGTTGAAAGTAAAGCAGCAGCCAACAAGCAGTTCTTCAAACACTTCAACTTGCATCTTGATATCTGCTGGTAAAGTTTAAACAAAATATTTGGTTTAATATATGCTATATATTTAAGTTCAACAAATGTATGTAAGTAATACATTTGAGCATTTCTCTGTTTTATGTCATTGTATGTAGAATAATTAGTTATTGTCAGTTTTAACACATTCGATTGAATAAATAACGAAAATGTATATTTCTGCGTTTATCAACATTTTTTGACATGATGTAGTTTGTCAACATGGAGACAGCAGTTTAAATCTAGACTCTATAAATAGACACAAACTGAACAGAGACATGCATATGTACATGGGTCAAGGTGAGAACACACACACACACACACACACACACACACACACACACACACACACGTAAAGTAATCCTAGGTAAAGTAATCCAGCCAAAGCAGTTACTGTTTCAAGTTTGAGTGACTTTTACAAGAGAAATGACAGACTGTGTCCGACTGTGTGGGGGAGGTCTGACTCATCCAATCCCACTTGCCAGGTTTTATAAGAATTAATAAAGATATAATGATAGTCCTCCTGTGATTGTAAAATAGCCAGAACTGGCAACGCTCCAGAGGGAATTGCTTCCACTGACAAATGATTGTTGAATTACAGGCAGCAATCTGTCTCCCATTATTTTCTTCAACCTCCTCCTACCTGCCTGTCATGTCTTCTTTAAGTTTTTTGGCTCATGATGCCATCATCGAACTGGACGGTGATTAGAACCTTAGATCCAACCTTAACAAGTGAAAGCATGAAAGTGTCCCGTGTGTCATTTCTAGTTTTCACCCCTTCCTTCGTGACGTTTGCCCTCTTTCCGTTCTCTCTTCTCAGCCACAAAGCCAGAGTTAACAGTTTTAACAGTCTCCTTTTAGCACGCTAGCTCTAACTGTGACACAGAGTGTAGCTATATAGCGTTCCCTACACATGCTCTTCCTTTATGCACCAGTTAATGTGCATTTATAGAGATGCATATACATCTGGCTGGATGCAGTAGAGCTTTCTGAAAAAAGTTGTTTCTTTTGTGGGGGCACAGATGACCCTGGTCAGGATCCTGGTCAGGTTGAATTTGTCACTAGCTATAAATGAACTGTGGAGAGGTGCAACCACAGGTGTGATTACGAATGCTAAAAGTAGCATAGTTAGAATATGGTCAGAGTTCATGGGCAATGCTGCGGAAGTTACTTTGACATGATGCCTAGTGACGCTACAAGCTGCTATTCATTGGAAGTAGTGAGGCTCTAATACACTTGTTGAAAGTAGCTGCTCAGAAAGAGTAGACGCTGCACAGACGTAGAATAAAAACCACACAAAGAGGAGATTTATGCTTTATTGGTTTAAAAATGACTGATGGACATTACCCCTGTTTCCAGGCTTTGTGCTAAGCTATGCAAGCATTTTTGCAGAACTCACGTATTTACAACACTTTGACTGAGACACTTTGTCTTTTCAGTTGCAGCTGACACTCTCACTTCAGGACACGTTCGCTCTGTGTGTTCACACAGTGGGCACAGTCAGTCAGTTTGCTGACGAAGGTCTTGCAACATGTGTGACTAGATGATACAGCCATCCCATCTTGCCATGAACCAAATGCTATTTTCTTCCAGACACGTTAATAAATAAAAATTTTAAATAATCAGATATAATCACATATGATTAAAAACGGCTCATGTTAATACCATCAAGCTTTTAGTACATAACCACAGCAAGGTGTGGGGAGTGCCCTGGCTTTGTTGGCATTTGGAGTCGGAACATGTCTGCACCTCGAGGGCTAAGCGAGTTATAGGCCTACAGTTGGAGCTCATGTTGTTGAAACGATTACATGAAATTATACTATCATCACAGCTTACAACTGTATTAGCTGTATTTCCCTGTGAATGTAAACACAATTACAGTGATCACAGTTACTGTAATTTGTAACTTGTTGCTGACATTTCAGTGACAACCTTTTCTTGCCTTTCTGCCTCTCTGTGCATCTCCTCTGGTGGGAAACTGCAGTGGTAATGAGGAAATCTGTTGAGTAATGCCTCAGAACAAAGTGAATGGTTTCTCAGCGGCACAATAAACATGTGAAACGCTTGCACAATAACGGACGTCTAAATCCACGCTCGGGGGCTATGAGGAGGTGCGAGGAGCTTGGCAACCTCCTCTCATGTCATCTTTCTCTCTTCTTCCTTCACCCCCTCTTCTCTCTTCTTAGTATGTGTGCTAGATGAGCCTGAATGTAGAACAAAACCCCCTTGTATAAAGAGATGGAGGGTGATGTTGAATAATACTGGAAAAGTGGTCCTTTGCAAAGGCTGCTGTGTGTATTGTGTAAATGATATCACGTCTGGAGATGACTTCCCCTTCATGTCTCCTTTGTTGCCTGTTTTCTCTGGTTATCCTGACACGTCTATCTGGTTGGCCTCTTATTAGAAATCACACATTGGCAAGCCAAGGTCAGTCAACACCTGATATGATCACGCTTTGTTTTTTCTACAAAGAGAATATGCAATATCAGACAGATATCAAATATCTAAACATGGCCTCAGTTTCCCATTTTATTTCTTACGGTGACATGTATCAGTATATGAAGTCAGAGCACCAGTGAGGCCTTTTGTGTGCCAACATTTTATTCACCTTTAGACATTTGAACGAATTAAAACACTTCTCATTCTACATCTTATATTAAATTAATTTGGCAAAAATCACATATTAGAGAGCAAAGGCCAATCAATCATACGATCGAAATTCCTCTCTATCCAAAGCATTTCTTTTTCCAGGGTGGAACATTTCACATGCTAATCTGGTAAGCATCTATCTTTTCTTGTAAATCCTGAATAACATAACATTTCC
Organism: Nannoperca australis; assembly: GCA_036023655.1. NCBI lineage: Eukaryota > Metazoa > Chordata > Actinopteri > Centrarchiformes > Percichthyidae > Nannoperca > Nannoperca australis. The sequence goes on from JAVQJD010013601.1 coordinate 21,796, forward strand.
CAGTTATTGTTAGGTGTAAATGTTATTTCAAAAGTTGATTAAATTGCTAAAGTAGTCATATTTCTGAATACGGTGTACCTGCTCCACCTCTGTCCAATGCATTATAGTCTGTCATACTTTCAGATGTTCATTATGTATCTAAAATGGCCAAATTAAAACATGCACACACACAAACGTGCACGCTTCTTGGCAGTCACCCCTTGATGCCAGAATGGCTAATTACAGGTGTGGATGTTTAAGTGATTGGTGTGCGTTTCCATGCGTGTGTTTGTGAGCGAAGGATCAGGTGGATACTTAAGCGCTCTTGTTGCCTTTCACTCATAGAGGCCTTAACGGCAGACGCTGCTGCTCAGTTACCGTCACACACAGCTCAGGCATTCCTCTCCTCAGACACACTAACTGGTTTGTGTGTTTATGCAACTGCTTTACCTCTAAATCTCTTAATAACAGACATCTGAATGTTTTATGAGAGAAGAGGAGCAGACACACCATCCAGCTGAGGAATCAAACCTCAATAAAAGACATGAAGAGTACTCACAATCTATAAGTACCAATAAGCTGATGGAGAGGACATGTAAAGCCAACATTTGGATCATTTATTATTATTAATATTATTATTATTAAGCAGAAAGTCTGAACATTATTTGGTTGAAGCTTCTCTAAATTGGGGATTTGTTTTATATCGTTATCATCTTGTCAGACAACTTTGTTTCATGAAATATACTGCTTTAATAATAAATGTCAAATACTGTATGTCTTCTTCTTTAATTGTTGTGCCATAGTTTAAAGACTTAAGCTTTTAACATACTGTATGTTTCTACTTTGATGTTGCAGCCCATCTGGGATTCATTCTTCACACTACCTGACATCCGGACTGGCGGAGAAACTCTCTTTGTCTTCGCTTTTCATCATTTAAATCTGCTTTTCAGGTTGAAACGATGAACCCTTTTCCCCTCGTGGTGGTGTTTTTGAACCCCACATTTGAGCCGTCACATTTAAAGTAATCATTAACAGGTCCCATATCGAACACGGCATCTATCCAGAGCAATCCTCTGATTGACATCGATGGAAAAGGTGATGCTTGAACCATGAATCAGTCTGCATCCATCCACTCTTCACCACTTTTTACTGAATGGCCTCCGGTGTCAGCTTCCATAAACAATACCATGCAGTAAGAATCAAGTGAGCTTTCCACGGTGTAACACAACACAGCGCAGTCACACAAGCCTGCACCAGCTCTGATAATATGGATCATTCCTTTAGACCCCTGATATAATTTATTAACAGGCCCAGACTAAAGAAGGCCTCGGTCCTTGTGTGAGTGATGGAGAGAAGAGAGAAAGGTCTCCTCTCAGATGACTATGTGTTTGTTTATGCTGGCTAATCTCAAAGGTGGATTTTTTTTTTAACCATCGTGGAGGGAGTCTTTGTGTTAAAAAAAAGAAAAGACTACTCAATGTAAATGAATGGGGGATCAGGGTTAACCCCTCTAGGGAGTGAGCGAGAGTGTGATGTGTGTGTGTGTGTGTGTGTGTGTGCGCGTGTGAATCTAGTTCAGCCATCTTAATCCAGCACCCAGACTCTTGGCTCCTTGGCTCATCAAAGTGAGAGGCCAGCAGTAGCCAGCCCAGATTTAATCTCTGTGTGTTTGTTTGTATGAGAGAGCGTGTGTGTGTGTGTGTGTGTGAGTTATGCATTGTGGCCCCTTCATACGCTGAAGGGCTTTGCGGTGTGATAGCAGAGCTGAGCTAACGTTAGCATCATTTCTATCTTTTGGTCAACAGCAGAGCGAGAGAGATCCATTGTTGCATTCACACACACTCGCAGCTGCACGGGCGGCGTGACGGCGTGGAGCGCTGTCAGCTGCAGATAAACCGACACAGGTCTGATTTTGCACCTCTCAGCGAGAGCAAACACACCGAGGTTTGCGTCGGACAATAGGCGAGGATGGGTGGAGAGTTTGTTTTTCTAAGTGTAACCAGCAGAGATACTGTTGGAGCAAATGGAGAGGGTGTAAGGTTAGAGCTGCTCTTCAGGTTTAATCAACATCAGGTGGCAAAGGCCAATAATGATACTGATCTTTAAAGGACAGAAGCCACCATGAGTCAATATTCTAGAAAATATTTTATTATATGATATGCTTGTTGGGCACTTTATTTGTTTAATTTTGTCAGATTTTATACATTGATTTTTCCAGCTGTATTTACTTTTCTTCAGATTTCACTTACGTATAATACGTTCATGATGCATCTTAACACAATGGCCTCTATTTTCCATAGTTTTATGTGGGTGTGACTAACACATTTGGGCCTGTGCCTGGTGGAAATGGCCGTGACCTACAACTTTTAATTGGCAAATAATAACAAGCCATAAAACCATCCAAGCAATTGTCACAAACAGTAAGAATGAAAACATTTATTTTATGCAACGCTGCATAAAATCCCAAACACCAAAGAAATGCAATGACAGCAGTAAAAGCAAAAACTTAAATTAAGGACCTGTAAGTTCAATAAAAGGGGTTAAACACGTATTATGTAATACAACAAGGATCATGTCAATCCTTTCAGAGCTGGCTAAAATTAGATTTTAGATTCATATCTGCAAATTAGAACACAATCTTCTGTTTGCGTGCACGTGTGCGTCTCTACTCTGATGAATACTGGTCTTGTGGGTGAAATACAGACACCAAAGCAAACGGAAATGCACGTGTATTTGATGTTGCTGCTCACATTACAAGACAGCTTCCTTTGTTCTGCAGCGATGCTACATTGCTCAGGTTTAGCTGAAAATATTAAGCACTGTTTGCAGTATCACTTTACCTGAGGGGTGAGATACTTTCACTTCTGCTTTTCAGGAAGAACCGTTTTTCTAGAAAGGTTGGTGATTGCACTGTAAAGACATAAAAATAAAGAAAATAGGAAAAGTCTTCATTCACACTGGATATTTCTTGCTGTGTGATGTGTCGGCGGTGGCGTTGTGCAGAAATGGAAATCTACCTGCCTCATATCAAGCCTTTCGTCACACCAGATTGTTGCCAAGATACATAGATCACTTTATATTAAATTCCTTCAACTAACCTGACACACAGCTGTAAATCAGAGCATGAAAGGGAAGCTAATCTGCTGCTCTTCCTTTCTGTGTCTCCGTCTCTTCCTCTTTCCAAAACTTTAATGTCTTTTAGCTAATATGCCAAAAAATGCCCGGACTGTTTTACGTCTCCCAGCGTCGAGGTCGCCAAGGTCAAACCACTTAACAGTCTCCATTCTTTTCCTCGTTAATAGTTTAGTTTTTGGCTTGATTACGGGCGGATTCCCTCCCTGACAGATGCTTTCATCCCTTCTCTGTGTATAATTACGTGTAAATGATTCAGACTGAAATGTGCTTTGTTAATTTCCCAGCATTCCCCAAGGTGATATTTACCCATGTGTCTGAGGTCGGATCAGCAAGACTTTTCGCCTCATTAAGAGGCAGGCTAAATGGGTTAAGGCCTGATGAACATTTCCAGGGAGGAGAGTCCATGTTTCCTTAAAGCCGTATCTGCAGCCAGCAGTTTTTCCTGGGCCGACACTTTCCCCCGCTGACGTGTCAAAGGAAAGAAAACTTATGTAACTCTCCTTCTCGAGACACTTTTTTCCAGTGATTGCTGTGATGCTACTTGACTGAAGGGTGGAGATTAAATGTCACCTTTTGTGTCAGAGGGCTCTTCATTATATGAAGTTTACCAGGTTTGGGTAGTAGGGTTAGACTAATATTTGGAGATGATGGTCAGCTATTCAGAGTATAACTCGTCTGATTTTTTATTGTATTTTTTGGATCTGTTACTTTGCTTTCAGAGGATGTCTCACTGCTTGGTTTCACTCTCACTTACAGGCTCATGGTATAATCACCAAAGTTTCTTAGTAACTGAGAGCAGGTCTCGGTCAGTTCAGTCTTACACGTGCTCCCTATCAGCCCTGATTACTTGTGCATTATCACCAGTGTTTGAGCTGACACTTTGATTGTAATTATATTTGTAATGATATTTTTTCTTTTGAAATCTGATTTGCGGGTTAGGGAGTGTGATTTCCATGGGTTTGTTTCATCGAGTTGTTTCATGATTAACAGTAGTTCTCAGGATACGTTTCTGAGAAACCTCCTCCTGTGTTTCTGTGCTGCGCCGCTCTGTCATCTGTCTCTGGGGTTGAGTGGACCTCCAGCAGCACAATGAAACCAAATTGGCTATTTCTTTTCTGGGGCTCTGGCTGAGCAGGGGGCCCTGACGCCAACTATCAGAATTCTCAGAAACTCCATATGTGGCACATGAGTGTGTGAGGACACAATGTCTTGCCTCTATGCCAAAACATTTTAAAACACACAACAAATATCTTTGTTGAGTCTTTCGAAAATGTGACAGAATGAGGTTTTGTTCCAGGATCTGTTTCACACGTTAAGGGACTTCACTGGGCAACACTGAAACATTAATTCTTGCTATCTGCCTTCAATATCCTCCTGGATCTGCAACCCTGCTGATCAATCAACCTCCCCGTGCAGGGACAGCAGCACGGAGAGGGTTTAACTACTGTCCTGTCTGCTCGAGCTCATTAGATAATTCCCACGGTACGTCCCTTCTGTCCTTTTGTTCCCTCTCCATATCTGCAACTGATGACACTCATGCAGACCTTATCGTCAGGTCCAGGTTGTTTTTGATTTTAATTAGGGGAGGCTGGGACACAATGGGGCCTGTTGCTATCTGTGATGCCCACCTCCACGAATCCAGCTGATTTTAAAAAGGGTCATTCTGTTCATCATCTAACCTGTTGTCCCACTCTCTCCTCTTTCTCCAGAGAACCGGTTGGGGGTCCTGGTTCCCAGCGCCTTGGCCTCTCTCAGGAGACCAATATGGACTGATGGGCAGATAGCATCACTGCCCTGCTGCAGGAGGGAGGGAGCGGAGGGGAGGACGGGCCAGTTAATGAGACTAAATGAGGGCCAGAAAAGGGAGGATAAAAGGGTGTGAAAAGGATTTTGATGAGGGATAGTGGACAGTTTTTTTGGGAGGGGGCTGACCGCTCAGTCGTTAGTGTTTACCCACAAAGGCTGCTGAGGGCTCGGACTCTGACCCCTCGTAAGTAACGTTGACACAGGATCAACATCAAAAAGGCAATGATGGCCAGGGAGCATAAGCTTCTGTGTGTGTGTGTGTGTGCGCGCAGGGAAGCTGCAGGTTTCTGACAGCCACATTTAAGGCTTTCAAAAAACTGCTGCTTGGAATAAAATGTGAGGAAAAGCTTCCACAAACAGCCTGTGATTTGTTCGGAAAAGGAAATGAACTTTGCAACATTCATTTTATTTTTCGTTAAATTGTGAGCGCTTTTGGCGGAGGAGTGTCACGGTGAGTTGAGTTGGCTTCCCCATCATCTAGTTTTTGGCTCCACCAATTGAGGTTTTACCCGACCAATGAGATGATTTCTTCCATTAACAATGAGCACTTTCACCAAACATTCGCGCTACATTATTACGGTTTTATTGCTCTTTTTGAGATCAGAAATGCAGATCATTTGAAACTTTTTCAGACTTTGCCAGCAGATTTCCTGATGTCCGAGTCTTGAGAGAGTGACGGGCACAGAAAGGTCACATTGCCACGTCCTCTGCGGGGAGACAGCGTGGTTTGAATTAGATTGAAAGGACGCTGTTGCAGCGACGGTAGCCTCTCTTGGGATATCACAGCCATTGCTTGTACATAAATAATCTGGAGATTCCTCTAATGTGTGACAGATGAAAGCAGCAGATCCCCATTTCCTCAGAGTAAATAAGTAGGTCACCTCTACGAGTCATTAGCCTCATCAGTTGCCATTACATATTCATTGTGGGAAATGAGTTTACATGTGGATGCCCTCCCCCCCCGTACACATGAAAGCTCGGGCCTTCTCGTCGTGGGCTGATTGTGCATCTCCCCTGTGGTCCTGGTTTGTATCAGAGAGCATTCAGAGCTCCCAGAGGACTGCCTCCTTTGTCGGAGCTCGGAGGAGTTAAATTGTATATAAAACAAATTAATTGCCCCTGTTAGATCACTCAAGCACTCACCCAGGGGAACATGTGCTTATCACACACCAGGACCGCACACACACACACACACACACTCTCTCTGCTTGTAGCGTTCCTGTGCTTGCCAGCCTCAACCCTCTGAGGAGTTAGGATGGGGGGGGTTACTCCTCTCCATCTGTTGGTCTCCCCTGAGTCCTGACTTCTGCTTTAATTACATACACCAATCTCTACCTATCCCATCTCTGCACTCCATCTGTCCCATCCAACCCAAACGCGCCTGATAGTGACCCCTCGTGTTGTTTATGGGGCCAATCGGTGCGGCCCTTTAGAGCCGAGTACAGTGGTGATGAGAGATTTTACAGCCCGCCGGGTCTGGTCCTCATTCGGCTTGATTCTCTACTGTAGAGGTCACTCTGATTGCAACCTTTATGGCTAACACTAACGGCTGTCACGGCAGACAGCACAGCAGGCCTGCCGACTGCCGTTTACGGCCTCAAGTGTGTGCTTGTGTTTAAGTGTGTGTGTTCTGGGGTGCCTGTTGAGGCGTTTATTGCCTCGTAGGAGTGTGTGTTTAACAGGATTAGACCGGTGTATTGTGTGATGATATGTGGAGAGGCAGAGTTGGAACTTAAAGTACATTTGTTCTAGTACTTGTATTTTACTTCATTTGTGTAATTTATTATATCCTTTACTCCACTACAATAATCTGAATTTTATTTTACACATACGGATCTTACATTACACATACACATTGCTGTTTTCAGGGGAAAATCTTCTAACTCTTATTAAACAGTATTTTTGGAGTTCCATAAGCAGAATAATATTGAATAAACTCACAGCGTGCAGGCAGTCAAGCTTTCCTTCAGCACTGGTACAGGGTTTGAAGGGTGGTGGAAGAAGCATTCAGATTATTTCCTTAAAAGTAACAGTAGCAAAACCACAATGTAAAAATACTCCATTACAAGTAAAAGCATTCAAATTTGACCCGGGTAAAGGTACTGCACAGTGCTTGAGTAAATACTTAGTTTCATTCCACCACACGTTTGTTGTATTAATTATTAACAATTGTACATGCCGTGGCAAAGTTTCATCTATAATAATGCCTCATGTTTTATTAGGTTTGTGCCAAGTAGAGAGTAAATATACTTGTTGCTAACATTAAAATCCTGCCATCAAATGAATGAGTAACTTTACTTTTTATTAATCAGATCCAGTCCTTCTGATATGATCAAATGATTGTATGTTTACTATTGATCAATGCTACACTGATAAACTGATTCTAATCAAACTTCACTTGTATACGATGACAAAACTAAAGCACGGCTTACAGGTATCAGTTCGACTCCCCCACTGGGGTTAAAAGGACCCGTGTGCAGCACTGTGCCTGTTAGCAGCTTTGCTGGCAGTATTTGTGTTGACTGTATGGAGTCTCGTTTACCTCCTCCTGTGTTTCTGTGCTGCGCCGCTCTGTCATCTGTCTCTGGGGTTGAGTGGACCTCCAGCAGCACAATGAAACCAAATTGGCTATTTGTTTTCTGGGGCTCTGGCTGAGCAGGGGGGCCCTGACGCCAACTATCAGCCCATACAGAGCCATCAGTGCAGTCAGAGGGAGGCGCTCTCTCTCTCTCTCTCTCACACACACACACACACACACACACACACACACACACACACACACACACACACACACACACACACACACACACACACACACACACACACACACACACACAC
>JAVQJD010013609.1:0-27655 GCA_036023655.1 Nannoperca australis
GTGTGTGTGTGTGTGTGTGTGTGTGTGTGTGTGTGTGTGTGTGTGTGTGTGTGTGTGTGTGTGTGTGTGTTGGAGGACCACCACAGATCTGAGGAACGTGACCAACGTTGTTGTTTGCAGCAGAATCTGGGTCCAGGAGCCAAAACTGGCCCACATCAGTCCCCACTCCCAAGGTCCGGCAGCCACAGGGACCAGGTTCCACTCGTGACGGGGCTGGAACGCGCCTCTTCGGGCTGCACGGGTTTGCACGATTGTGCCTCCCAACAATAGTTGGATCAATTCCTGCATTTACTGGGCAAAACAGCCACAAGACATTACATCCGTCCCTAAGGGCAAATTACGTTTCTTGTGAACTTGGACAACAGGCCTTTGCTTTTAGAAGCGCCACCATGTTAACATTACCCACCATGCAGCTGTGAAAGGATCTGAACAGGCCATGTGTTCATTGTCTGCCTCCACACCTCTTGTAGTTAATTGAGGCCATTGAAGCTGACAGTGTTGGTGGTAGTGGAGCGCACAGTGAAGCACGACACGGGCAGCAGGACCTCCCATGCACAGCCTCTGTGCATGTGTGTGTGCGTGTGCAGCAGTACAGTGCGGGCATGTTGTCAGCCCTGCTACGTCTCTTCTTTCTCAAAGAGACACCCTTCAAGGTGGCGGCAGGCCTGGTCTCACACTATGTGACAAGAGCTTCTCCCATTCACAGTCCTACTGTCTGAGAGGATCTCCCTCGCCTTCAATCCCACTCTCTCTTTTATTCATGCTTCTGCGGGTCTCTGGTCCCCCCCCTCCTCCACCCGCCGCCTCCACTCCACCACTTGGTTTGTATTCTATTCTTAGGGCAGCTCATCTCTTCTTTGCCGTTCCCTCTCGTCCCTTTCTAATCTCATTGTATCGCCCTCCCTCGTCTTTCTCATCCTGCAGTGAGACAATGCTCCTCAGAGGGTGTCGAGGTACGAGACAAGGCTACGATGATAATCCTGTTACACTGCCGCAAGTCCACACGCGGCAACGTGAGGGGAAGAGGGAGAGTGTGCTGTTTTAATTCACTCAGCTCAAAGTTTGGACCAAGTGAAGCTGCTGTAAATGGAGCAAACTTGAGGAAAAGCTTTTAAAAAACGTCGAGCTGCGTTTGGCAGACGACATTATTATTATTGTATAGGCTGCTGTTTATTTAAAAGCTCATGTAAAAATAGCCGTGATGGAAGTGTAGAGCAAGTCCCTATAGAAGGCGTGCTTCATCCAACGCGACCACCTTCCTCTTGTACTCGGCACTTCCTGCCCTTTGTCTCACCGTGCCCTCCATTCTTCCACGCCACCCCTCCCTGCACAGGACAACACTTCTCTCCAGTAACAATGGGCCCTCACAGGAATCTGCTGACAAACAGGAAACTGCTCACAGTCGTTTCAGCATGACTTTACTTTACAGCAGATTTACGTTTGGAATCGTGACATTTGCAGACATAATGTCAGGAAAAGTCAAAGAGAGTTTGTTTCCTGGGCTGAGTTTAGCTTTGTGCTTTCAAGAATACGTGATGAATAGTGTGAGTCATTATGCCAAATTAGAAGTTTTTCATAGCCCTTAATGTTCTGAGTAAGTACCCCTGAGGCCCATTCAACATTTATTATATATAATTTAAAAAATGAATGGCCTCAAGTCTAAAAAATGTTTTTTCCCCTTTTCTTAATTAGCACTTTTGGGAGTTGTTTCTCCCTCAAGTAACCTTCACCCACATGGAACCTGTATTTAACAACAGGACGACCAGACCATAATCCAGTAAACCAATCAGCACACAGGAAAGGCAGCTCCTGCTTCCTCTTCCTGTTTGGATTGGAGTACGGGTGAGACACAGGTTCCTAATGCCCCCTGTACATCAGGTTAATCTTGACAGGACCAGGTCCCAACACCTGCGCTTCACTCAACATACGGCGGCTGCTCCTTAACCCCGCTGGATTAAAGGCGGAGGAGGAGTTAATCCTGCCCTCGCCTCAGATCTCCGGGTGTGCGCGTCAGACAGCAGAGCAAAGACACTAAAGACGGACATTAAGCATTCTCCTCTTGCGGTTGGCGGGCAGCGTGGAGCACTTTACCCAGTTCACCTTGCCCCCTAATGGCTGACGAGCGATAGTGCATTCTGAACTGCTCTCACCCCTCTTTTTTCTTTATCTCCCACTCTCCCTCCCTCTTCTTCACCACCACCAGGTCCCCCCTCCACTCCCGTTACCGTGTCGACCAACAAACACAAGGTGGAGGTGCGCGAGTTCTCAGGTGAGGCTGTCAGACAGGATCCACCACAGGGCTGTACGTCGAGCAGGCAGTAGAAAATGCCACTGATTGAAGGCTTCGCTGTTCTGCCATAAATATCTCACTGGTCCCTTCTCCTCCAGACGCGGTGCTGTCCTGCGTCTTCCGCACAGAGACGGACCAGAACCCACGCATCGAGTGGAAGAAGAAGGGGAAAGATGTCTCCTTCGTGTACTACAATGGACACTTCAAAGGTGAGGAAGCGGCCTGTTGCTCTTCATCCCCCGGAGACCAGCAGGGCATTTGATTTAATGCGCTTCAGCGCCAGCTGGGAGGGGTTTGCCACACGGGTAGAAAGCTCAGACGGTGAGACAGGGGTGATGGATAAACTGTGACAGATATTTTAGCGCAGACGATGTGTCAGTGGTGTGAAGGCATCTCTTATCCCTGATCCCTGTCCTTTTTGTGGTTTGGGATGTGGATTTAATGAGGGAAACAGTAGCTTTGCTTTGCTTTGAGCTGCCTCTGACCCGTGGCCTCCTCTTCATTGGCAACTCTGCTTCACAAAGTAGGATGGCACGAAGCGTGAACCCCACAGGATTGTTTGGGGTCCCTGTGATTCTGGGTCTTTGAACCTCCCTGACTGATGTTGTGGCATGAAAACGTCTCAAACACGTCGAGAACACCTTCAACGCAGCCATTAGGTCTTTTTAATGATGTATTGATTCCGGTCACGCTGCAGTGGTTTGATTAATATTGGATGATGAATCTGTGACAAATGTGGAAGACTGACCCGCCGTCCTTCCTCTCAGCTCCCTTTGAGGGCCGGGCCACCATTGAAGCGGCCACGGTGACGCTGCAGAGGGTGACCCAGGAGGACGCTGGGGAGTACCGCTGTGAGATCAGCGCCCCTCTGGACACCGTCATCCTGGGCGAGACCAACGTCACGCTCAAAGTCCTGGGTACGAACTCCAACCTTCAGGCTTGTTTGTCCTGGTTTGGCTGGTTTCTGTAATTGTCAGCTTGTCCTGTCTTCCAGTACCCCCCCACACCCCGTCCTGCGAAATCCCCAGTGGGGCAGTGACGGGCTCAGTGGTGCAGCTGCGCTGTAGGGACCAGCAGAGCATCCCACCTGCTACATACTCGTGGTTCAAGGACAGCCAGCCGATCAGCCCGCCCCGCCTCGCCAACGCCACCTATCTAATCAACTCTCACACAGGAATACTGGTGAGTGTGTGTGCAGATAAGGAATGACGTGTGTGCATTGGCAGATGGTGTACACTGTCGCCTTGCAGTATCATGTCTTATTGAAACAAGCGAGGAAATTATTCTGTCAAGTTTTGTCGACAGCACTTTTTATAGTTTGAAGGACCGCAGTGTTTGTGAGCGTTGCTGAAGAAAACATTTCCCTGTAAACACTTTTCACATCCCCCCCCCCCCCCTTTCTTTCTTTCTTTAATTTTGTATCCAATTCATTGTTTTTCTAATAATTATTTACGTAAGTCCTTTTTCTACTTATTTCTATGATTGTTTATTGACCTGCACCAACATACCAAGGTAAATAAAGCTGATTCTCTTCTGCAGGAGTTTAAAGCTGTAGCTAAAGAGGACACCGGCCGCTACAGCTGCCTGGCCTCCAACGGAGTGGGACCGGCACAGATGTGCGAGGGCAAGCACATGACGATAGGTAGGTGTGTGTGTGTGTGTGTGTGTGTTCCTGCCTCTTCCCCCACACCTTTCAGCACTGGATAAAATCAGGGATGCAGTGGAGAGGAAACAGCCACGACGCTCACCTCGCCCTGCTTCTGAACTGTGAAACACCTTTGCAAACTAACTGCTGTATTCATTTTGGGACAAATGACAGTGTAAAGTGAAGCGGTTTTGTTTGGAAGGGTTTTCAGCTTGCTAATAAATTATATAATGACCTGTGGGTTAATGCAGGCAACCATGCACTTAATAAATTATAGGAGACATTACTGGAGTACAGGAAAAGGCATTAGATGGAGTTGCATTAAATGTGGCCTCCTTGTTGATGTCGGGAGACTTTATGGTTCCCACTGTTAGGAGTTCATCTATTTCCCCTTCTTTTGTGACTTACTGCTTCAATCAAATCAAATAGGAAATGGAGAGGTTTATTTTCTCCATCTATTTCCCGCTGCATATGGAAAACAGACCATAACTCAGTCTCCATTCCCTGTCGCTTCCAGAGGACGTGAACGTGGCGGCCGTGGTGGCAGTGGCGGTGGTGGTGTGCCTGGTCCTTGTGGTGTGTGGATGCGGGGGATTCCTCTTACACCGCAACGGGTTCTTCAGCCGTGAGTTTGTCTCTTCACTTTGTTTCAGTCCAGTAGCCACTTTTGTCTGCGTGCACGAGCAGCGCATCACTTAATAGATCATATTTGCATTGTTTGTATTCACTGTTGTTTTCTCTTCCATGTCCTCCTGACTCATCCATCAGCAGGACACAGAGGAAGGTAGGAGCTCTGTGATTGCATTAACATTGATGTGAACAAACACGGCCTAATACACTGCACTCTGAGAAGTGATGGAGTGGATGGTCTGTGTGCTGAGTCAGGGCTGTACAGACTGACAGCTGTGTGTGTGTGTGTGTGTGTTGTTACTCATCCAGTGACTGGCGCCAGCAGATGTAAAAACCATGAGAAAAGGCAGGTGTTTTTAAACGGATTAATTCTCCCAGGCAGATGTACATCTGTTGAAATTGTGTCAAAACGTTGCAAGACAGAGGATGAAAAAATGCTGAAATAATCAGTACAATAATATTCTGAATAATTACAGGCTGTTAATCAGCAAGGAGGGGGATATTGGCAGTAGAAGGAAATGCAAGCAATTAAAGTGATTGGATGGGTAATTTGAAATGGATTGTTTCGATATTGAATGAGATGGTGGCATAACACAGGGCAGCACGTGCACACAATAACAGCCCTGTCCTGCAAACACACCACAGTGGGCGTGAGGACATTTTGATGCCTGACTGGCTGTTAAGGCATAAATGCATGTCCCCGGGTGACTGGCCTGACTCGCTTGACTTTATGTTATTTGATTACTGGCTTGTTACTGCGCAGGCAGCGTTTGATGGAGAGTCATCGTGGAGCTCTCCTTGAAGCTGATGCGAAAGCTCTTTGTCTGGGTTAAAGTCTGATGCTTATCTCGCTGAGCTAACTGGATCTGTCAGTGTCATCTTTCTATTTATAGAACTGGCTTCTTCACAGAGACAATGTGACATGATATCTGATGTACCAATATTAGGCACAAGTTAACAGAGCAGAAGTGTGACTGAGGATGTCGCGCTGCCTTGTAGACGGATGAATGTTAGTTTGAAGTGGTCCCTGCAGTCGATGGTGGAAGTGATAAAGAAGGAGAATGTGGGCAGAGATCTGCAGACGCCGCTGTCCCGGTACTCTGATGGTTCTAAAGAAGCAATCTTTCAACAGTTTATACTGTATATGTGCATGTGTAGTTGTCTTGAATGGTGACTGTGACCAATTACATATTGACACACAATGGCGGCTGGGTCCGCCCACTTACTGCCAGTGGACTCCGCGTGCAGCTCCTGTCCAGCTGTGGACTCTGGCAGGACTGTCCCACAGCTGTGATCCAAACCTGAAAGAGTAGAAAGGTCACATCGGATTCAGACATTGTAAACTGGGGTGTTGGCTTGCTGCATGTGATTGGCTCACCACTTCACCTGCTGCATCATGACTGGCTGCATGTCTGTACAGCATCGCTGCTAATCAGAAATATTCAATCATTCATGAAGGCGTGCGTGAAAGTCCAGATTTGTCGCTGTGATCCGAGGTGTGCAAACTGTCATTTGTTCCGACCTTTCTGTTGCGACAGTTTCTTCTTTCAGTCTGAATCTTTGGACTGGAAGTTAATATACGTCACAACAGAAATGAAGGACACAAGTTTACACAACTAGGATTGCAGCGGCAAACCTGGATTTTCAAGCACGCCTCGATGAATGAATGAATATTTTCTACTAATAACCCCCACTCCACAAAAGCATGGTGTGCAGTGTGAGTCTGAAATGACGCCCCTGTTGTTGCTCCTTTTTAAAGTGGACACACTGACCCCTACAGGTCATTTTGGATCTCCCAGTGTCATGGTGCAGCCCACATCAGCAGCCAAACCCTGCACAGAACTGAGGACACGTAAGTGTGTGACTCTAACCCGAGATCTAAAGAGTTAATTAGTGAGCTTTAGAGGAGTAGGTAAGCTGATTTCTTTAGACTTGACAGAGGCAGGTTCCACTCTTTATGCTAAGCTATTCCGGCTGCAGTGCTTCTTGTCGGTAGCTTGATGTGCAATGTGTTTTAATTCGGACAACTGAAATGTTTCAAGTAAAAAACACCAAAATAGAAGTGAGACTGACGAGTAGCGGTGTTCCAGGGAGTCTGTGCTGGTTGGCTGACAGGACAGTGGCCCGAGCATATTTACCAAACTGTCCAAGTCTTCCAGTGCCTCTAAGAATCAAATGATTTTAGTAGCTGTAGCTTTCATAGCCCACCCAGCTGAAAACACTGCAGGCCATCCAACTCTCATGAAGATTGGAATGTTCAGTTTCTGTAGTTAGTGGTGCTGTTGAGCTGTTACACTGACGAGTGTTTCTATTATTTTGTCCACCCCATTTAAATCAAGAATAACAAACATGTCTGTCTAATGCCAAACAGCACCAGAAACTGCCAAAGTGAACAGTGTAAGCTTGATGAAGCGGCTGCAGCTGGGTGGCCCTAATAAAGCGGTGGAGTCAGACTTTCCCCGTGACCCTGCGGGGGGGTCGCCATGTATGATGTGCATTATTTATGCAGGGCAAGGTATGACTCAGGATCCAGCTGTCTGCCTCGAGTGCTTCTTTGTGACTGTGTCCAAATGTCTGATGTGCTCACCTTGTCTTTGTCTTTCAGGTCCAATGTCAACTACATCCCTCCGCCCCAGGAAGTAAGTAAACGCTGACTTAAGCAATCACACTTTGTTAATGAACGTTGTTGTTGATCAAAGTGAGGCATCATTGTGAAACAAGTGCAAAGGGACAATTAACAATTCAATGCTTGTTTTTCTGTCTCTCTGCAGCAGGATTTCAAACACACCCAGTCCTTCATGCTCTGAGAAGCTGGCCTTCCTTTGAGAGTCCACCACCCTCGTGATAAGGTGCCAACACTGGATCCCTCATTAGGTTTCTCTCTGGACTCTGAATGAGCTCTTGATCTTCCAATACATGCTAGTTTCAGTCTTCTTCTGGGTGGGTCACAACAAGCAAATGTGTGAGGCTGCTTCTTCCTCTCTTGCTTTGCTATGTGAGTCGCCTGTCAGTGACGTTTTCTGCTCTGATGAGATTAAGTACAGTTTTGTGGCACTCTGCTCCCCCCTGGTGGTCAGATGTGGAAATTCCAATTGATCTTTTCTAGATAATCCAGATGAGTCCAATTTCCCCTCTGCAGGTTTCTTGTTTTAACTACCTTTGTATTGTTTTACCAAAGACCAACTGTTTAATTGAAAAGACTGAATCGTAACAAGGGAATTGTCCTCTAAGCCATAGTTAGTGTTCCAATTGAAACAAATGCAGTTTACCTCAGCATCTGCCAATGTTTTGTCTCGTGTAACACTGGGGTTAATGATCTTAGTAACATGGAACCAGACAGCCACTCCAGCCAACTATACAGACCCATTCCATCCTGATGTGCCTGCATGGTCTTTTTATATCTATATACCTTGTGCCTTTTTATTTGTCTGTCATATTTATCTTTCACAGTTTTTGTAAAGAACTTGCCTTACTTTTGTCATCTTTATATTTGTGCCAGTTTATCAATACAGTGTCTGTTTCTAGACTGCGTGTGAAAGATTGTTCAGAGTTTTATTTGAATGTGTATAAGTATTAAAAACATTTTATAACCAAATGCTGCTCATTTATCTCCTCCCAGCGTACTTACTGTGAGTAGTGCATGCAGAAACACTTTTAAAACTACAGAACATCTAAATCACTTTATTAAATACAGCCATTTTCAAGTCCACTTCCTGCTGACAGACATCTCCACAGTGGAGTCATCACCATCTGCTGTAACGTCATGGTTCAGGTTGAATCAGACATTTTATTCACAACAGGAGCAGCATTCACTTGGCTCCTTCATCAAGCTTGGGCTCTGGAAGAACACAGTACAGACAAACATTAGTAACTGAACTAATACTTATGCTGTGTAATATATAGCAACCACCTTCTTGGAGCTGCATCAAAACATCACATTAAGCTGTTAGAAGTGGAGCTAGATGTAGACAGCATCTCCCAGTGGCAAAATTACACATTTATGAGGACCAACTGTTACATTGTCAGTAATTCAAGTTAATGCATTCTCCTTGGAGAGAATCAGCTTGTAAAAAAAAATAAAAATAAAAGCTGAAATAAAAACCTTCACACCAGTAAACCAAAGTCAATGTTGCCTTATTGACCAGGTGTGATTAAATTATCCCTTTACTCATTTGTTTTCACCAGCTACTGATACAAACCTACATGTACAACTTTCATTTAGTCCCACCACATCTAACAATTACAACACTCAGCACATGCAGCATAAACCAACTAAAGGTTCAACTAACCTGAGAATTTGTAATCGGGGAACTTTGTGAGGTCTCCTCCACCATATAGCCTCTGGAGTTTGGTTATTTCATCAGACAGGTTCTTCTGGTAAGCGGGTCCTGCATCCACAATCCCACCCGAAGCCCTGGGAGAACAAAGGCATCAAATAATGTTCAGGAGATGCCATTTAAAACAAACAGCAACGACTGAAATTAAATAGCATACCAAGGAAGCTAAAAGTACTTTTAATCATTTCACTGGGGCGTTTAAAGTGAACATTTACAGACTGAACTCTACAGCTGGAAACCAACTATCTGACTTTAGATTTGACAAAGTAGTGACATTTCATGTGGGTATATGACAACGGTTGGGAGTTAACAACTCACTTGCTCTTGCTCTTGTAGTCGCGGATCTTGTCCAGGAACAGTTTCTGGATGGGGTCGAGCTCCTTGGCCCGGTTGAAGAGGACAGCAGAGATGCCGATGTTCCTGCGCAGGGTCAGGCTCACAGCGGAGCGCAGCACGGAGGACAGCTGGGAGAACCGGTGCAGTGCCATCTGAGCGACCAAACAAGCCTCGGGTTAGTTTGTTAGCAGGACAACGTGTCTGGATCAGAACAGCGGGGTTGCGCAGCCTCTAATGACATTTGGAGGAAATATCTGCTAATGTTAAACTAGATGGGAACTACATACTGTATTAAACCAAACGTGCGTTAGCATTTTAACACTAAATTTTCAAGGACTCAGGCACCTACTTAACTTACATCACATACTGCCGGTTAGCTGGGGCAAAGTGACTTTGGTGCTAGCAAGATTTGAAGTTAGCATTGATTAGCGGCCCTCACCTGCAGCTCGTTCTTTACTAATTAGCTGTATACTAGTGCGACAAAATACGTGACTTCAGAAAGGCCAACTTAATTGTCATCTAACATTAGTAATGTCACAACGTTATACAATGTCAGTTTCCTGCTAACGTACTGCTAGCTACACAAACGTTTGCTTCATTCGGCTAACAACTGCCAATGGGAATATGCTAAGCTAGTTTAGCTGGCGCGCCATGACATTCTAACATTGTAGTCTATCGCGCTACGGTAAATCATGCTAGCGTTACACTCACCAAAGAAACGAACATGCATTTGTCAGTATACACAGCAATGCAGAGAGGCTAAACTTAATTGTTCGACAGCATCTCCTTTAACTCCTTGAAACGCCGTACTCACCTTGGATTCGACGCCTAAATCTGACGACTTAAATGTAGGGGACCGCGGTGGATTGTGGGAGTGGATGGCGAGAACGGGGAGTTCGCGAACTTCAAAATGGCGCCACTCTTTACGCAGCGCTGCGCATATTTACGTTGACCTCACGACATGAAATTATAGCGAACATACATGAATAAAGGTCTTTGAACTGACAACAGCTTTGATTTCTGTCTTTATGTGTGGCTGTTAGCCTTCTGATAAGAAGGTCATAGTATGGTACACATTACAGATACTTTATTTTTTAACTACACCCTAATTGTAACTTTCACAGATGTTATTTTTATTGGATGCTATTTCACCTACATTCCGTTTAGAATTTGCACTATCATGGTCCCTTACCACAAAAATAAGCACAAGTAGTTATACATGCTCACCAATGATTGTAGTTCCCCCCCATAATCTCAGGTTTGATTTCATAAAATAAAATTTCATGCAGAATGTGGATGTACACTTAAAACACTGGGATGGTTTCAGTTTAATGCTCAACAATTCAACTTTTAAGAAGGCCTGGGTTCATCTGTCAGGAAGCCTGCTGTTTTGACACTAACCTCTGACCTCCTAACATTAAGGGAAGAAAAACACAATACCCTCATCAGTTTGCACATACTTATTACCTGTCGGAGATTTAAGACCATTCATAAACACTAATTATTAGGGGAAAAAACGAGGATGCATGAAGAAAAAATGCAGATACAGCATGTGTATGTACATTCAAAACTTTATTATGGAATACGGTGTAGAAAGCGTTTTCCCAGTCAATGCAAATGGCCTGCACAATATTACACAGTGGAAAACAAAACCAATATATAATCCACAGAAAAGATAGAAAGAAAATCCTGCTTCCTCTTCTACTCTACTGCCCTCTGTTGGGCTTCTAATGAGCACCCTCAGAAAACCAAGGACCCACCCCACTGCAGCCTCTATATGTACATTGGATTCACCATGTCCCCACTAACCTGAAGAACAGAGTGAGAAGTCACACTGCTTTTCTTTCCATGTAATGTTGAGATGGTGACAAACCTTTAACATGAGCTGACTGGCTGTATGAAGATGAACTGGAGATTCCTGCCGTCACTGCTTTTAGCTCTAATTTCCTTCAGACTAATGTTGGATCCCTGCTTTCACATCCCCACCCCCAACCTCGCACTCAGCTCTCTCGATGGTGAACACCTATCATCTATATACAGACTACAGTGCTCTGCCTCTGAGGAATCAAGTGTGCATTGATGGCAGAGAGGTGAGCGGCGTGCCTGACAGGAGAGGAAGGCGAGGGAGGGAGGGGAAGGGAGGGAAAATCCATTATATATATATATATATATAATGGATGGACACACATACACACACACACACAGACGGCCTGCCTGGCTGGCTATCCATCTGGAACTGCAAGTCATTTCCTCTCTACCTCACCCTCCTTCCTCCTCCTCCTCCTCCTCCTCCTCCTCCTCCTCCTCCCAGCACTCCACCTGTTCTATCAGCAGACACAAAATGATTACAAAACCACATAACAGACAGCCTCGGCTTACAACTGGACCAAACACCAGACTGAAAATGACAAAACAGACGAGCAGAGGTAATCCTAACCCTTTCCCCATGACAGATTCCTCCTATTTGTCCGTTCCCTGTAACCTTCACACCCACAACATGCCCTTTTCAAAAAACACAGTCACATGAATTCAACACAAATTAAAGAGGGTGATTTCTGACAGCCCCATACGCATAACTATTTTCAACACAATATATTTCAGTGAATGAGAATAACATACAAACAGAGATGAGATGAAGCCCCCCATAGCTTCAGGAACATAGCATGATTTAAAAAAGAAAAGAAACAAACACACTTAATTTCCAAAATCACAGATCTCTTTTAAATGTGTATTGTACATTATATCAAAGCAGACCCCGTTCATCTAGATTGAGATATATTTTTCATCATTGTTTGAAGTCACGTGATCACGACAAGATACTAAATGTACAATCTTGCTAGAATGACAATCTATACGTGAGAAAGATCTCAAGAGAGAGCAGCGTTAAGACCTTTCCCCCCAAATCCTGTTGTCATTATTGTCATGCACTACATAGGAACAGCTAAGACTTCAGCATTACTTCAGGAACATTACACGCAATTTAAAAAAAGGACTTTACATTAGTTGACTTTTTTTTCTCCGTTTTCATTCTTTTTTGAAAAACAAAACTGGAAAACAAAAGAGAAAAACTAAAAGAAAAACAGCTCATTTAGAATACATAATTACCACCGTCGTCATCAACATATTCATTATCAGCGTCTCCAAAAATCCTTAAGAGCCTTGTGTGACATAGCACAGCCCAGCTGTCGTAAGAATGCGCAAAGAAAAGAGGATGGAGGGAGGGAGGGAGGGAGGAGGACGAGAGGAGAGCTCACTTATACTCCAGTGTAGACTGTAGAGTGAGTGCAGTAGTGGTGCAGTTGAAGGGGAAACACTGGGCTTCATTTAGGAAAATCACGGGGCTTGATTTAAGTCAAACATTTTATTATATAATCATTACAAAGAAGATGATAGAAACAAATGATCATGTCCACACGCTGAGTGATGATTTCAAATGATTTGGATGATTCTGGATGCAACTGATTTTTCAAAATGAGGCCCAGGTCAGCATGCGCCCAAAATCCTACTGATCAGTGGTCAGATTTGGCTACACACACACACACACACACACACACGCACGCACACCATCCTAAGCCAAAATATTCCAACTAGACACTGGCCCTGAATCAGTGTGGAGAGAACGCGCTTCTTTCCCCAAAGGGTGGGTTTGTTTCGATGCTCTGGGCGGGGCCTTTTCCCCATACGTCAGCAGGTCCGGACAGAGCAACCTGTAAAAACGCACGTCTTTAATTTATCCTGCTCCGATAAAATGAACAAACGTATGCTCGCAACTGACTATTTCAGTCACGCAATCGTGTGAGCTGCGCTTCCTTTAGGAGACGTGGGACAAGTCGGGGGGGGGGGAGAAGGAGGGGAAGAGGGGAGGTGCTTGATGTGTGGGATGAAATGTTTCTGGTAATGTGTGTGTACATGTGACATTCTCTTCAGTTCTGCATCTGCTCAAAGAACTTGTAGGTTGGGTTCTCGTAACCGTTCTGCTGCATCTTGGACAGGTGGCGCTCCTCGGGGGTGACAGCAGCGTCCACCTGGAGGGGAGCCAGAGAGAGTGGGGGAGGTTACACACACACACACATATATATATATATATATATATATATGGTGTGTACAATCTGCATTTTAGGGCCTCTTTAATACTTCCTGCAAGTGATTTCTGTGAGTAATTGACAAAAATAAAGACACAAGGCTGCCACAACTACAATCGGACATGATAAAAGAAAAAAAGAACAAATTTATTTGATAATGAGCATAATGGCCCGAACATTTAGTGAGCAGATATAATAAACTAAATGTTTTACCAGCAAGGCATTTTCAGACCATAACAACACATACATGATACATACACACATTCAAGTGTTGTCCTGAAAAACAGCATGCACTCACACATGCATGGCACAGCTTCACCCCCACACACCAGACTGACTGCTGTATATAACAGCTTGCACGCACACACAGGTCAGCAGTTTCTCACCTCGATGACACCGTGGTGGATGGAGGTGTACTGCTTCTTCCTCAGCATCACCAAGGTGATGACGATCACGGTTGCTATGACAACACCTCCAACCATCAGGCCGATGATGGCTCCCTTGTTGGAGCCCACATCCTCTGCGAAGAAGACCTGAGGGAGTTTAAGGACGGACAGTGCTCAGGTGACCTGTCAGTCACATTGCAACAACCAATCACAACCAGTGTGATGATTTTAATGTAGTGAGTCTAGACATGCTGTCTTTTTTTACACAATGGCTTCTCTTTCCTACCATGTTCCATGGAAATGATGTGTTAGCAGTGTCACAAGCACACAGAGAGTAATGACAGTAGTTTTAGATTTCAGCACAGCAGGGCTGAGCGCTTACAAATGATTTGAATGTCACTTCTCCCAGGGATCCAATCCCATACTACCTTTATTCCAGTGTGTAGGAATATCACTTAAGGAGGAGAATACACACTCATTTTCTTGTTTCTTTCCAGTTTTCTTTTACCCAAATCATTTGGAGTGCATGGTGTGTGTAATTACATTTCCTAACACATACCTGGTTTGTCAGTATTGTCATTACAGAGTCAAAATTAGTTTGGAAATAACTACTTTGCTGCTGGGGAACAAAGACGCAACATGTGACAACCCGTGGACATTACAAAGACGGAAAGATAATTCCCTGGTGCAGGCTTTCATTTCTCCCTGGGGCTGTCAGGTGATTTGCAGAAAGCAGAGCCCAACATAAAGCAACACTGACGGGGTACGACTTCGCTCCGTCACAACACAATGCTAAGATGATTTTGTTTTTTTAACAAAACTGAATGAAGGCTTCAGCTTGGAACTCATTTTTCATGCAGAACAAAAAATACATAAAGTGTAAACTGCATTTTCTGAAGGGAGGAAAACAACACCTGATATCTCTACCTGTGCTGACACCAGCAGGGATAATGGGACAGAAACCTAGTCAAGCAGCACAAACTTCAAAATGACACTTAACTGCAGATAAGCTAACAGAAATACATCTTGACATCTCAGCACTGCTTGTGACAAACACTGCAGTGAGCGGAGACTTCATTTCAGGCTGGGGAGCCTCCTCCACAATAATGCTGCAGAACACTGATTGGGGTTACGGTGAATATCACATTAAGGAGTTGAGTTGAGCCCGACACACGGGCTGCTCATTGTGAATGCAAGAAATGGGATATGTAATAAAAGGAGGGGATTAAGAGATTAAAGCCTTTAGGTGAGAGGAATAAGGTACGCGGATTTGGATTTGACTGAGGGTGGATTGGAGTTTTTGTGCTGGTATTACAATATTGGATGACATTAATGAATGAATGCAGAACTGGGTTAGAGCCTTATAATGTTTAATACAATAACCTGTGGCTGACCAGGAAA
Organism: Nannoperca australis; assembly: GCA_036023655.1. Classification (NCBI taxonomy): domain Eukaryota; kingdom Metazoa; phylum Chordata; class Actinopteri; order Centrarchiformes; family Percichthyidae; genus Nannoperca; species Nannoperca australis. The sequence continues at coordinate 15,108 of JAVQJD010013609.1, forward strand.
ATACTTAAAGCACAGAACTTAACTCTGGTCAGAGGACAGTGGATTTTAGAGAAGAGCAGAAAAGCGTGACGCACGCATTCTCACGGCCGTCTCCATGGACACCCGTCTCCATGGTGACAACCTTGGGAGTTTACCACGGGGAGGGAGTGTAGACATGGACCTGACTGTGTGTGTATACTTGAGGAGCAGAGAGGGCAGAGTGCAAGCTTGTGTGTGTCAGTAAATACAGCTTGTGTGTGTGTGTGTGTGTGTATATTCCTCTATGTTTATTAAGTAGCCTGCATTTTTAATTCATTGCTGAATTTCAAATGACTCTGCATATTTGCGCTGCTCGCTGCTTTCTGTGTTGTGTTTGTTTACCAGTTTCTGGTGGTGAACTTCATATGCAGCGCTCTGTCTGTCCTCCGTCTCCATCTGCAGCTCAGGAATAGCTTCTATCTTCATTCCAGTCACTGGCGAGGGAAGCAGAAGAACTATCTATTATGGATGGTGACACTCTGCCGCTTTCTCCTTCTCTCTCTCTCTCACACACACACACACACACACACACACACAGATCAAACTTACTTGCTCAAGCAGGTCAGACAGCAGAGTGTTGGGATGTAGCAGCAGCGAATCAAATATAGCACATACACTCTGCATATACAGTACCATACACAGACACTGCAGCTGCATCAGACATTTCCTAACAGCCGCTGCTGGAGCCTTAATGGAGGTCAAGTGGAGTTGGCTTTGTGCAAATAACGGAGACGAGAAGGAGGGACGGCGGAAAAATGCCGCCCTGACTTTCCTTCCAAACAATGTGGTGATGTATTTGAACAGGAGACCTGCTCACTTTATCTGAGCTAATTTTCTGCGTTAGCATGGAAGCTACTTTAACAAAGCAGTCATTGTTAAAGTTAACATGCGACTTTAGCCATGATTACCTCCATTATGCTTATATACTGCATATATTCTCATGACAATCATTGATAATATGATTTACTGGCATAAAAGCACTGATAAACTACATAATGCTGCTGCCACTTTCTCAAAGTGCACCCTTCATGTAGGACTTACTAATCATTTACTAATGCTGTATAGAGCAGCGAGAAGCCATTATTAAAAGTAACATTTAGGTTGTCAGGGTGTGAAAAACACCTTTCGCTGGTGAGTCAAGAATTAATGAATGCTAATAAGAAAAGGGAAAGAAGCCCTCAATCCTGCAGTTACACACTGTTGCCAACCGTGTACATCTGCAGGCTCAATCTCAGACCAAATCCATCCGGTTTCTAAATGTTATATTTAAATCACCATTTGGGGATAGCTTTTTAAACAATAGCACCAACCTGGCCGTGTAGGAACGCCTCTGTCCAGATTGGGACGAGAGTCCACTGGCTCAACTAGAGAGAGAGAGAGAGAAAGAGATGGCAATTTCATTTTCATTTCATTTTGTAGCACAAACAATGACTCATTATATTATATAGGTGTCATTTCTATCAATTTGGAGGAAACCAAATGTAGTAGTAGGAAGTACCCTTGTTCTCAGTGTTGGGCTGGTTGAAGCTCTCAGGGTGGATGAAGCCCCCCAGGCTCAGCGTGTCCTCCTGGGGCAACAGATCGGTCTGGCCGTCGCCCAGCTCCTGGTCGGGCATCAGCGCGTCGTTGCCGTAGCTCATCCTCACGTCCGTCTGCAGGTTGGCCAGCTGCTGGGCCATCTCCGCCTGCTCCCTCTGCAGAAGCTCTGGATGGACACGACGAGGAGGCAGGAAGGAAGGAAGGAAGGAAGGAAGGAGAGAGGTCAGAGGACATGGAAGGTAGGGAGGACAGAGGAGAAACAGAAGTGGAAAGAGTTGGAACTATTAACAAAGTTTGATTCAACATTTAATGCTCTATGATCAAAATATTGCTGGTGATAAAAAAGAATCATTGCTTTGGTAATTAAAGTTAAACAGGACAACTGAACCTTTCAAGTTGCAAGTGTGTTTATATTTCTGCTTAAAGAAAATATTAGATCCCACGCAATGACCCACACTACTGTTTCTCAACCAGACCATGGCCTCCAACAAATGTTTAGTTTTTTAATAGACCTGGTGCCTAGCAATGACTGAACAGTGCTTCTTCTTCTGGGTATGTTTGTTCCTGTGTGTGTGTGTGTGTGTGTTCTGCTGGGAGACAGACTGTGACAGTCTCTGAGACAGAGACACAGATGGCTGCGTGATGCACGCAACTCCAATAAACCCAAAAAACACAAACCTAGCGAATGCAGGAGAGGGAGGGGAAGGGGATTTATCTTGCCAGTTTCATTTGACTCTGAACACAAGAATTAGGCCAAATGGCTCCAACGCCCTTATCAACAACAATGGGGGGCTGGAATTTAGAGCGTTCAATCTCTCTGTTACATGAAGCACAATCAGGACAGTGTGTCCTCCCCTATCTCTCTCACGCCAGGGTCGTTCCACGATGTGGATCAGGTCATTCGGAATTCTGAAAGATTGTCTTGTCTCTCGACCTATTAACTGCTCTCTCGGCTAAAATCTCCTTTCTCAGTTGCACCACTGTTACCTAATGGTTGCCTGGATACTGTAAAGGCCTTGCTTTTTTTTAAACTTTTGTTTCTACTATAAATCCAATTCTATTTTTGTGTTCATTCGAAGTCACCAATACTACAAGAGAAATGTATCGTTGCAATGTAAACATTCGTGTCTTAATAGTCAAAATGACAAACTCACCAACTTGGTCCTGGATGTCATCGGCCACACCGGGCACCTTGTAGAGGAGTCCCAGAGACTGGTTCATACGCTCCTCAATGACACGCAGGTGGGTCAGTACCTTTTACACACAAGTACACATGCAACTGGATCAGCTTCTTTATTTTATAAAGTGGCGACAGAACTTCATTTACTAGTCAAATAGTTTCTGGATGCTGGATGCAGACGTGCTGTCCCTGAGAGGCAGGCTGCTACCTGAGGTCTGATCTGCGCAGCCTTCTTGGGATCCACCATGCGAACGTGTTCAAAGTGTTTCAGGGTGTGCTGCCTGTCCTTCTGCTCGGCACGCACGTACTTCTTCAACAGGCTGAAGACATGGCGAGGCTACAAAAGGCAGATGGTTAAGAGCAGAGGACGATTATACAAGGGTGATATAATCATTTACAGTCAGGATCACAAAACAAACCTCTACACGTCCTAAAACCCTAAAATGACTCCAGTTTCTTTTACTGCATATCAGAAGATGACATTAATTTATCTATGTATTAGATTTGCCAAACCTCACACATTAATCCAATGCTTCAGAATGATGGTGCGTAATCAAATTAAACTTTTAGGGAGGTGATTTTCTACATTGCACATTTATATTTAGCTGACTTTACACAGCATATATTGTACAAAGGGCTTCATTTGTTATGTGTATTTAGACAGTGACAGAACATGGAAGCAAAGGATTAACAAAACACAACACAGACAATTATTTACATTTTGCAGCAGGTCAGAAAGGACGTGTGAAAATATCTCACTTCAAATAAAAACAGAATGTTAAAAGCAACAACGAGAAGGTGAGAAATGGCGGTAAGCTCTGCTAAAAAACGGAAATTATTAAAGCACTATAAATCCCAAGGGAAGTGACTTGTGATCGTTAAACACTGTCAATCATCTGTATCAGTCACAGGAAATGAAATTGCTGCAGAAGTGTAAGTGGCATACCCTGGGTGGGTCCTGCTGCAGTGCGGTCAGGTAGCTCTCCAGAGCCAGGCGGCGCCGGTCGTTCAGCAGAGCCTCCACCCGGGCCATGTGGGTCTCCACCAGCTGCTGCCGCTCGCTGGCCGCCTCCTGCTCCAGCGCCTCCACCTTCTCCTGGAAACGCTGCGCGCACAAACGGCAACATATCAAATATCATATCAAACAGACCAAAACACCAAAAACACTGGGTGGGTCTGCATATGTACAGTGTGTGCATGTTTACCTGGATGAGAGCCTTCTTGTCAGCACGTGGAAGATTCTTAGCTTCCCTCTCAGCCTCCTCCCACTCTCTCATCACCTGAGCACAAGAAGAAGAAGGAACAACAGTAATCTACTTTATCTTTTCACATGTTCTATCAAAGGTTGGTTTTACATGATTGCAACAGTGCTCTTTGTGGCATGTATCGGATCTTTTCACTGTAATATCAGATGTTAATGATGTAATCCATTCAGATTGAGGATGCTGATATGAGGAAGTATTTGGCTTTTTATATCACGGGGGGGTTTATGTGCCAGGCCAAGCCGAAAATGAACAGTTTCTGTTCGCTTTTTGGTCATTTACATTTCCTTCAGAAAGATGAGTGTACATCCTGCCTCAGTTTCATCCTCTCTGACTCACTTGGGTGCTTTCTTTAATTCAACCCAGGGCTTTACCAAAGACATGACCTCACAGTATCTGTAAGGGTGAAGTCAACTGTGTGAAATGAGACGATGCTGGCTGCAGCTAGCCTGCAGCTAGCCTGCTAGTGTTCCTGTCTGGAGCTCTGAAAACGGTGACATTGCTGTGGACCACCTGGCTCTCTTCCGGGAAGTGGGCCGGTTGATTAAACAATACAATTAAAGTTGAATTGGCTCAGATGGCTCACCCGGGAGGGATTAACAAACGCATCCATTTGTTTTATCTTCTCCTTCCATTTTCTATTTACGGAAATATCTTGTGTTCTCTCCCTGCTGAAAAGAACCCCCCCCCCATTCACATGTATGCTGTAAAGGCAATTAGTCTGCTGAATAAAAAAATAAAATAAACACAATACAGTAAAGACAGAAAATCCTCCCTCCTCATTTTCCCCTCTTCCCCTCCATCAGTACCTGGGACATCCTCTCGCGGTGCTTGGCCTCCAGGCTCTCTTTGGCTTTATGGAAGTGGGCGTGTTCATTTTCGTCAGCAGGTGTCTCCAGGTAATGGTCCACGGCGTCGGGGGAGCTGGGTGTGGCTGTGGGTACTGGAAGTACAGAAAAAGAGGAGGCAGGGAGGTGAAAAGACTATCAGCGAAGCACCTTTTAAATGTACACTTCAGCACACACAAACACAAAACACAGAGCCCAAAATGGGTTCATAGGTTTAGTGTGAGACCAGGAGAGAAAGAAAAGATAGTAGCAGTAGCTGGAAGCTAGCACCCTCCAAAAGCAAACAAGCAGATGCCTCAGATGACCCATAGTCTTTTGTAGAAGAGAGACAAAACCCCTCTCTCATTTATATAACTTCATTCAGAGCTTGATACAACTCACATGCCAAAACACAAGTGGAATTTATCCTGTGGGCTTAAAAGCACAGACTTAAGTGTAGTCGCCTCACCAGCAAGAAATATTAATAGACCACTTATAGCTAGAACCCTGGATCAGTGGAAAGTTGGTTATATTTCACAAGTGTGTTCTCAAAAGTGGTTGGTGTGTGAGAATGTGTGTGCGAGCACGTTGCATGCGTGAAGCACGTCATGTGAAATTGGTTATGTCTGATGGAAGCGCCTGACTGTACAAGACACAAAAACAACAGATGTTATTTGCTTTGACCTAAGCCGAGTGTTTTGTTACTTTCTGTTCCTCAAAACATTTGAAAGGATCAGTTCACCCAAATCACAAAAAATGCCTTTTTCTCACTTCCTCCAGTTGTCTCCAGTGTCATGCAGAGAGTTTTGGTTTCAGTTTCTGAGGTTCAGATCTCGGAGATTCCTGCCTCCAAAATGAACTACATAAATTTAGTTTGTGGTGATTTAAAATATTCCACAGCTACATCCATTTTCAGAATTAGTTAAGTTAAATTCTGTATTACTCGTGTCCTTGTTACTCTGGATAATCCACAAAACACTGTTAATGGTTTTCAAGGGGACTATTTATTGGTGGCATCTTCTATTTTAAAAAAAAAACAGCCATTTCAAAAATACCAGTTGCACTGAGACTGAGTATTAATCGACCCCAGAAGCAAGTACAGAGTGTGTGTGTGTCTGTTGGTGCGAGGCAGCACCTCCACTCTGCTCAGCAGAGCACAAGTCCTATATCCAAACACACAGGCGCACACACCCCATCACCCACCGACAGAATAACATTAAATCAAAATATAGGGAGATGGAGATACCATGACTCCATTTTGCACTACGTGACTGAGACACACACAGTCACATATCGAGCAAGGTCACTGAACCTTACACAACACTGAAATCAGCATCTGAGCCATACACCCCCATCACACACACCCACTCCCCATCACCCACACACACACACCCACTCCCCATCACTCACACACCCACATACAGCAAAAAAAAAAAAAGTCGGCATCCCAGCACTGAATTACTATTTGAAATCCAATCAGTTCACTTTGTGACTGAATGATTACGTCTAGCAAAAGAAGTTTTAAAGTCAAAATTCTAATGGCCAAACACATTAACAAGGTGTGAAAATCATCGAGCAATCATCCTTTTTCTTTGTTGTCGCTGATAATCAATCATCACAATGTGATGCAGAAGGCAGGTGTGCTCTGAGAGTGTGTAATGATGTATTGATGAGTTTTTCCCTTACCTATACCAGGTAAGATAGAATTGCCGCAGGGTAATTTTACATCCGATTTAAGCAAATGTAATGAATTTACCAGGACTTATTTCCTCAGCGACAAGGATGGAAGAATGTAAGTGAGCCTGCAACACGTCAGGGAGGTGAAGATGACGAATCATTTCTGCCTGGATGATTTTAAAGATCATATTCATGTTAAAGTAATATACAAGATGATGCCCATGAAACGACTGTAATCACAGAAAGTACTTATCTTACGTAAAAACACTGAAACCATGGCAATGTAAAGATGACATTCAGCCTCTGAAGGAAATTGTCCATGAAAACAAATCCCCTGTATCTAACCGTTGTTATTGGATCATATAGTTTCATGTTTCACTACCTAAGGTGAACAGAAACCAATAAATGCAACTTTAATCTGGTAGTCTCTTCACTGAGGATTCAGAAAAGACATGCAGTAATACAGGATGTCTTTTGACAATTATTAAAAACACCTCTCCAGCTCTTCAGAACAAAAACTAGGTCCAGTGTGGCTCAAAGTAAAACACATGATCTTGTCTTACACATACAAACTGTTGCGAGTGTGACAGGAAAGGGAGCAATGAGCGTAAAGACAATCAAGTTTGGTGCTTCAAGACTCCAGAGGGGATTACAGGAAAGGTAAAGTCTGTTTTCAGTCCAAACACATTTATTAGTGGGATGGGCAGACACAGAGACGGCGAGGGAAAAAAGTAAAGGTTAGCCAGAAATAGAGGCGCCTGGTGAGGACGTCTAGAAGAGAGGCTCAGCAAGTGAGAAACCTTTAAGCAGCTGTTAATATCTGTCAGCTAGTGGACAGCTTGGATAGACGGCAGGCAAAAGTGCGTGTTAGAGACAAACCGAAGGTAAAAGACAACTGGCATTCGGACCAGTGAGCTGCAAGTCGAGGTTAGCTGCTTCTGGCAGGACTTACTGACGCTGCTGCAGACAGACAGGCAGTACTCCTCTGACTCAAAGTTATTCCTGTTGCCTCCGCAGCCGCCGTAGATAAACTGAGCACAGCGGCCGTCCTCTTGGTCAAAGTACCAGCGGGGCAGCATGGCCCGGCAGGGACCGGTCTCTGCATTGGACCAGCACACATCTTGGAGGACACACACACACACACTTGTCATCATTCACCAAGTCTCTTTAGCTTACCCTACACCATCTTTTTGTTGAGGCCTTTGAAAAGATCTCAAGTGTGTTCACCAAAATCTGCCATTAAAATTCAAGGACATATTATATAAACAATGTTACATCACAGGGCATGTGAAGAAAGCCAGGTTTATGAGTTATTAATGCTACTTGGAATTTACTCTAAGACAAAATTCAAATGAAGAAACAAAGCAGGAACAGCCGCTTCTGATTCTACTGGAACGTTGCTAATGAAAGCTCTGAAATGATAAATGAGCACAATACGAAAAATGACAGCAGGAAATTAATTTGTGAGGAACATGAAGTTCAATTGTGTTTAGCAAAGCATAAAAAATGGAGAAAAAAAACACGTGTCGTATGTTGTACTCCTAAACTTGTTCCACATTAATCTAAATAAGAAACCTGTCATCCCATAACTGTCTTCAAGATGTTACCATTCCCTTAAAAGCCTTAAATTTTCAACATTTCCAAGGCATTTCAAGGACCTCGAAATACCCTGATGATGAAAAACGAGCCGCACACGCCCACGTCAGAAATGTTCCTTACCCCTGACAACCTCTTCCACAGACTCGGTGGTAGTGGTGGTGGTGGTGGTCGTCATGGCAACGTTGGTGGTGGGCTCGTCAGCGTCGTCGGCATCATCGAGCGTATCAACAATGTCGTCTCCCTCCTCCTCCTCCTCCTCCTCCACCTCTTCGTCCCCCTCTCCGTCTCCGTCCTGGTCGTTGTCCAGCACGTCCTCTTCCTCCTCCTCTTCCTCGTCATCTTCCTCGGCCACCTCCTCTTCCTCCTCTTCCTCGTCCTCCTCTACCACAGATGGCCGGGTTTCCTCTTGCTGCTCCGCTGGCTCTGGCTCCCGCACCATACTGGGAGAGAAGGAGGGAGAGGGAGGATGGGGAAAGGGAGAAAAATGAAGGCCAGAGTGAAGAGACATATGGAGAGAACGAGCGGATGGGGGAAGGAAAAGTGACGGAGAAAGAAGGATGAGGAAATGATGGAGACAAGGAGGATGAATGGGAAGGAGGGAAGGACAGATACTTTAAATTATAACCAAATTGCAGTTTGCTTTCAAGGAGAGAAATGTCCTCGTGGCAATGTTGAAATGAAAGTGGCAGTATCTATGATCATCTGAGCGCTGATCTATTACTTTGCTGCTGCCTTGCCCTCATTTCTCTGGGTGTATGCGTGTGTGTGTGTGTGTGTGTATACCTGTTGTCAGAGTAGTCAGTCTCTGCTCCACCCCACCAGACATCGGAATCATCAGCATCCTGCTCGGCGCTGTCGGCATCACGCTCTGCCTCCGCGGGACAGCACACAAACTCCACTCCTCTGAATTGGTCGATGCCGCACGGCAACAGCATCCCGTAGTTGTGGAGATTCATGGTGCGATCTCCACAGGACTACAGACACACAGATAAAGAATACAGTAACTGTTCCTGCTAGTCATTGCAGTAGTGTACGTTTCTTAGAGAGAGAGAGTGTGTGTGTGTGTGTGTGTGCTCACCTCCTTGGCAACAGTGTGCCAGTGCAGGTGGCTCTCACACTGGTCCATGCGCTCCTGGTGCAGGAACTTGCACTTGTCGGGAACGAGCAGGGCGTCACTCACAAACTCTCCCACTGCAGCAAACATTACATGCATATTTATAATTCATACACAGCAGGAAGCTTCCGCCCAGCCTTATGACTGACTGAAGATACATTTCAACCAACGCTGATAACTCCATTAATAGCTGACTCCAACTTCTTGGTTGCTATGGTAACTCTTGTAGTAACGAGAACAAGATAGTGATCTTTTCTTGGTTTGTCCTTTCGAGAAATGCTGAAAACGGAGTCAGTAGAAACATTCGGGACTCACCCAGGCAGCGGTAGGGCACCACAATGTGTGTGTGACTGTGACACTGCTTGCGCCCCTTCTTGCACCAGTTCTGGATGCTGATTGGCTGGTTGGCCTCCACCACATTGGTAATCTGGAGCTCTGGGTACACCTACACACACAGTATTATATATTATAATGGTGTCAGAACACAACACAGCTAAGAAAGTAGAATGCAGGCTCCTCTTCACATCAGCACTTGGAGTTCCAGTCAAACCTTTTGATTTCAGGCATGAGGAAAGCACTTACTCGTGTGTTTCACAGATGATCAATCCTGTCATTATTACGGTCTTTGTTAACATATTCTGCTCCCTTACTTTGTGAAATGTAATATTTCCATCTATACATTACCTCACTGTTCCCTGATGCGGTTTCTGCTTGGCAGACTCTGCTGTGTTTACCTCTATGTTCCTCTCAGCCATGCATGACATCTGCCTCTGCACAATATTCGATGCGTCATCCCTCTCCAAATACCTCTCCCCTCATTCTTTTTCATAACACCTCCTCCTCCGTTTTCTCCCCCTTCACAACTCTCCGAATGCACAAGAAAAAGATAATGGTTCTATAACTTCCTTGGTTCCTTGTCTGCTCTTCCGTTCAGCTTTGGGTAGAAAAATCCTCATGTTCTCCATGTCTCTATTTTTGTTTCTGATACTTGAAGTTCCAAATGTTAAAATGCTTAAACCTGGGACTGATCGTTTGCTCTCACTGGGATTGTTTATCAGTGGCAACAATGGAGAGATAAACTTATCTTCCTTTAAGTCTGTCGTACATCCTTTTCAGAGAAATCTCATTATGCATCACCTGCTCTTATCAGATAACTCCCTTTTATCATTTCTTACTGATAGCCTACACTGCTGGAATACTCCCCAGAGAAATGTGGTTTTGTGGTTGGAGGAGATTGCAGTAAGTGAGAATTCACAGGTTCAGAAAAACAACAGACAGGTTCACGTGTTGTTTGTCTGCGTTTGGTTTGGTTACCTTCACACTGCTTAATTAAAAGCCATCCAGAGCTGTTAAAGTAAAATCACATGGACTTAAGCAGCTTGTTTACTGAGCAGTTTTGGCATCACATCATCCTGCCAAATTGGGGATTTTGTTGACAGAAAACCAATCTGCTTGTAGACTCAGTAACCCACTCACTCCCTCTGCCCTCTAATATCCACAATACTTACAATACCGTGTTTTGTGCACTTGGTTCAGATTGTAAAGAAGACAGGAACTCACAATTAAATGTTTTGGTGCTGCCTACATTTGAATAATCTAAATTGTAAATTCTGTAAAAAAATGAAAAATAAAAGACAATCCAATCCTGCTTGTTGTGAACTCCTTTAAAGTAGCTGCACTGATACCTGCTTAATCATTGTAATTTGCCCTGAGAGTGTCATCTTAATTGCTACAATGTAAATTATCTGACCCAAAAATCCAACTAAAAATGTCACGACTATAAAAATGTATTATCCAGGCTTATTGCTCACTCAAAACTAAATAAACACTGGGTAATTACAGTTCAAGTAGTCCATATATCAAAGCATACGTGGCCAAGTGAGAGCCATTTCCAAGGCACTGAAAATGATTACAAATGGAGGAAATGACCTCTCTAACCTGTGCTGCTACCGAAAAGACTGAAAGTTCCCCATCACACTATTATATACACTTATTGTTTCAACACTATCCTGACATTCTACATATATACCCCCCCACCCTTAGGCTGATCCTTTCTACTAGAATATATACAATAAAGATTGATATCGGCTTTAAAAGGGTGGATTAATATGATCACGTTACATCAGACTTAATTGATTCCACAGGGGAAATAAACAGTTATATAAATAAAACAGAAGGTGAACAGCTTCTTGAGTTACCTCCCAGGCCAGCACACACCCACACCCACACTTTACCTCCTGGCAGTACTGCAGGATGCCCTCCTTGGTGCCGATGCAGCTCTTGGTGCCCGAGGGGTCCGGCTCCCACTTGCCGCTCTGCACGTTAATATGCATGTTGAGTTTCTCGCAAAACATGGCCACCTGGGGCTCTGCCAGCAGACCCATAGAAACATCTGTAGGCATCTAGGAGTGGGGAGAGACAAGCGAGAGGGAGAGATTTAATGAGATACACCACTCGTGTTAAACTCTTTGACCACTTGCGCGGAAACATGCAAGACGGATGCAATTCAATTGCTTGGGGGGGATTAGCATGTTAGATGAAAAGTAAGAGGAGGTGAGCTAGTTTAATATGAGAGGAGAGGGAGAGAGAGGAGGGGGAAGGAGGAAAGATGGAAGGGGGGAAAAAGGAAAGCCAAAGATGAGATGTTGGCGAAAGGAGGGCAAGAACAAATTCTCACATTTTGGGTGTGATTTCTATAATCAAACTCGTAACCATGTAACTTCATATTTGCCACTGGGTGTTGTCAAATGTACAAAAGCAGGAAAAACTGAATAAGTACAAAAAAGTGATGGACACAAAAATCAATAGCTTTAGATGAATAAATTGCCTGAAACAACAGGCCTGGAGCAATCCAATACACCCTCTGTCGTCTATGATGTTGATGCACAAGCACACACACCCACTCTACCTCCCTGTGCAATACCATTTATGGGAATAGTATACATCTGTGTCCATGCAACCCATGGTGTTTATATAACCTTCTGTTGATTCATTTCTGGTTCATTTATTTCTGTTAGTGCAGCACATAGAGAGCAAAATAGCAGGTTGGTTGGAGGCAAGGGGAGTGTGCGTGATCAAATGTGTGTATTCATTTTTGTTAATTCACGCTCCTGTGTGTTGCTTTGTGCCTCTGCGTGTGTGTGTGTGCCATCGCTGTCTGCCTGCATAAGGAGGTTTTGTGCTGAAGTTCCCTCAGGAGAGGAGGTGCAGACAAACCACTGAATGTCTGCATTGTACTGGCAAATGAGCTAGAACAAAATGGGAGGGAATAAGGGGGGGGGGGGGGGGGCCTAAGCACCACAAGGGAGGGCGGGGGGGAGGGAGGAAAGGGA
>JAVQJD010013610.1:0-95767 GCA_036023655.1 Nannoperca australis
AAGCAAAAGTTTAGAGTTTGAAAGCAAAAGTTTAGAGTTTGAAAGCAAAAGTGGGGAAAGTTTCTCTCTCAACCACTTTTTTTGACTGTTTGATAATGGAACAAAATTATCTCCATAATTAGCTGAGTAAACAAAAGTATTAAGTGTGAAGATATCTGCAATCAACACAAACCTTTGGGTACAAAGCTACAGATCTCCAAAACAGCAGCAAAAAAAAAACAGGAACAACTAGTTGTTTGAGTAGAAATATGGATTTTTCACTCCAAGTATTTCTTATGTATAATGTTTCGGAACAATACAGTTATCTGTAATTATGCACAAGTTTATTTTTACAGTTCAGTGTTTGTGATAAAAGTAATTTCAGCAACTGAATAATTTCTGTTATGTTTTTTCAATTTAATGTTCAAACCAATTGTCAAGACTTTTCTCAACAGTTCATTTTAATTTATCTAAATACAATATACACCAATAGCTGACTATAGCCAACTGCAAAAATCAAATCAAGGGAGAGAGACAGGAGAGGTAGAAATTGGGAGCAGAGAGGCTCAGATCCATAAAAAAAGACTGATCAGGTACCAATCAACCTGTACACCCAAAACCAGATTCCAGTAGTCAGTCAGTCAGTCAGATGGGACAGGAGATAGAAAAATGATTGATATGGGATAGGTCCTTCTATCCACTCTGATAGATGGAGAGCAGCACACCTGTAAGACAAAATAAAAAGCATACATTAGACAGATGTTTCAGAAAACCACTATTGAATGAATTAATTAAAAATACGTTATTTGAGACTAAATCCTATTTCTTTTGTTCCAATCAAGCTCAGCTATATGATTCTGTAGGAATCTGGCAATTGCAGTCTTACAGTGAAACATGGATGTGTCATCAGTACTGATACCAGAAATAGTTTTTAATATAACCGCCCTGCCATTGCACTGTATGGATCTAGAAGGTGGGTGTTAAACCTGAATCTATATGTACCAGATGAAAGTTAAGCTGGACAGCTGGTTGTTTGTGGCACAGTGTTTAGTACCTGGGTGGGTTCTGCTGCAGTGCACAAATGAATGACTCCAGGTTGCCATCTGCTGACTTTGGACTGCCGTGCACCCTTTTCTCCATCTCCCCCCCCCCCCCCAGATTGCATATGACAAGAATGGAAAGATGAATGCATCAGAGTCGAGTTATAAATGGGAGATGTCTTAAACAAGTAAAATATAATGATGTCATCACCATATGCAGAAATCTGTCGTCATGACTACAGTGCCTCCTTTACTGCTATTCATGGTGGTTGTTGTTGTGGAGGTTAAGAGCCCTGCAGCTCTGTAATGATGCTGCCGGAAAGTGTAAGTGTGTATGTGTGTGTGTGTGTGTGTGTGTGTACATACATACCACACATTGACATAGAAGCAACACAAGAAAATGAGTTATTGTTATTTTGTTGTCATATTTGTGCATGGGCCAGTAAATCACATCTAAAATAAATTGTATGATTTAAGAAAAAAAAACCAAGTCTCATAGAAAAAGAGATAATTGTTGGGGCAGAAAAATGCAAAGACCACAGAGACCACGACAAACAAAGCCTTCAGATAGAAAAGAAGAAAAACAAATGTTTGTTTGTGTGCATGTATAGTATCTTTGTGGACCGTAAATAGCCACAAGAGGCCATACTTTAGCTGGAGCCACAGAGGGTTGAAAAACTCTTTCTCCTCCTCTCTCCCTCTCTGTCCTTTTATTTTCATGACTTATTGTCACGCAACTCCCTTCGAAAAACACAAATACACTGACATACACTTAGTTTGGACCTTAATGCAGGATTTGGTGTAACTGAAGGTTACCATATTTAGGGGGCGAGTACAGATGGCAGTACAACACACGGCCGTGCAGACACACACGTGTGAGCTGTGTTTTTCGAGAGGCACATATCACTCAGATACGCAGCTACTTTTTCCCCTCACTGCACAGTTGTTGCACATCAGCACATGAATAACATGAAAAAGGCATGTTATTGTTACACAAAGCGCTGTTCCAGATATAAAGCATGCAGCCAGAAATAGAAACACTATGGAGAAAAAGTCAAACTGATGGGATTATACTGAAGATTCATCTAATAAACTAAAACTAGTGTTGGTGAAAGCTTAGTAGGCCTAAACAAATAGGACGTAGTAAGATATTTAGTGTTTTGTTGTAGATGTAGCCGCACGTCCCAGTCAACAATTTCATCGACTTTAATGAAGAAATGTGATTAAACAAATCTATAAACATGCAATGTCAGATTTCTAGATTCCTTATCAGAAAAAAAAAAAAAAAAAAAAAAACTACTTCACATGGTTCTTTTTAAAATTCTACATTTTATTCATTCATTCATTTAAAAATACTAAAAACACAGGTTTACTCCTCTTCCTATCATCTCACATGAGCAGACAAGGCAAACCAGCCCTCTCGCTCTCTCCGTTTCTCCATCTGTTGTGGAAAAAGAAAAGATGTTACAGAGATTTGGATCCGAGTGGCAGCAGTTTGGTGAAACCTGAGTACATCCATGTAATCTATAGTTCGTGTGTGTACCTGTGTTTTGCCATCTCTTGTTTCTCCTCCGAGACTGTGAGCAGAGACATCAGAACCAGCATATCTGAAATACAGTAATAAGGTATAGAATGATCTTTACAAATACATATTTCTTGCCTCCTCTCATCCCAACCTGCAAAAAGTATTAACTTCAATACCCAGATATCATTTAACATTGTACTGGTAATGCTCTGTGATTTATATCGTCTCTTCTTACATGAGTTTCAATTAGGCACCTTTACTGTTGAGAGTGAAGTATAACTTACCCGTCTCCATTTGCAGGATCTCAACTAATGAGTGTAGCATGTATTTGCATTACAGTCCAACCGTGTTTTGTTTTAGGGCTTAAAAGATGGGTTTAGTCTTGCAAAGTGTTTTATAAGATAAAAATCCAGCTCACTGATAAGAACTATAAGCACTGTGGAAATGAATTCCTCATCAGGGAACATCCCTCTCACCTGAAAGAGCTACTCACCGTCTCTCACCAGCAGCAGTCTGCGACAGGAGCTCCTGTGCCGGCAGCAGCTCTGGACTTCCTCCTCCAACTGTGAATGATATGGTGACAATAATTTATTTATTTATACATTTTTTACAGCGACAGGAAATTCCTGAGGTGGACAGCAACATGTCAGGTGGAGCCACTATACCTGCTGAATGTGGGCTGAAGGCAGAAGGGGGGACGGGGGAGTGAGAGGGAGAAGCTTTGGCTGAAACAGTTTGCTTCTGTTGCTCAATGAGCTCCAGCAGTCGCCCCCTAGCTGCTGCACTTTGTCTGTTTAGCTCCAGGAGGCGCTGCTCCACGCTGCTCACACAGAGGGTGTTCGGAGATGTTGCCTGAAGGCAAGAGAAAAACAAATCTTCTGCGTGTTATTCACCTCTCTCTCGATCCTTTCTGGGTTTCTTGAGTTTCAAACTACTGAATATAGAAATGTAGGCTACAGACAAAAAGGATTACAGATCATGAAGCAGAGAAATCTCTCTTCCCATTCGCTTTCTAGCTTGAAGTTTGAACACATCTCAAAAGATGAAAGAAAGCTTTACATTTCAATCCATTCATTTTACTAATTTGTTAAATTAGACACTTGATGTTAGCTTCCAAAAATGTATCCAGAAAAGCTTCAGGAAAGTAGGATATTTTGTGGCAAACCTTTTCAACAAAGTTTAGAAAGTTTGTGTATACTGTATACTCTAAATCATATACAAAAATGTATCTTCTACACCCACGTGGGGAGGTCATCTTGATCTCACCTGATTGGTCAAATGCTCTCCTTCAGCAGCCTGGAGATGCCAACTCCTTTTCCCTGAGCTGCTGGAAGCTGACGCCCTCCTCTCTCCAACACTTTGGGGTGTGACTCTTCCCGTGCTGCTGGAGCTCAACCTTTTCTGCTCATTGGAACTGTTAGGCGACCCCCCCACCTCTGACCTGAGGCCCTTAGCCTGGTCAAGCTGGGCCCTGATCAGGTCGTTCTGCCTGCTCAGCTGGGCGATCTCAGCCAGCATGTTCTCCGGAGAGAGCTGCGAGGGGAGAGCGTCAGAGGCCAGTGATAATGAGGAAGCGGAGGGCAGGCTGCTGAGGGGAAGGCTGCTGAGGCTGGAGGATGAGCTGTGGGCCTGGACGTCCTCACGAGAACGCAGGAAATCTACAGGAGGAAGCTCCTGGTGCCGCCGTGCAGGATGAGCAACTGAAGAAGAGGGTAAGAGAAGAGAGTAAGATGGCACGAGGGCACACAGCTGAAATCAGATAACTAAGAAGAACCAGGCTGTCACCAGGAAGGCGCTGTGAGTTGTCTGTCTGTCGAGGCGGGGAGAGCAAGACAGCAGGAGAAACAGAGGCTTGTTCAAAGTCCTGGGGTCCAGGAGACATGTGTGTCTCCTGGAGTCCAAGTCCCGCCATCACCAACACCACTGTGTCCAACTTCTGCTCCAGCTCTGCTGTCCGCTGCTGTAACCCGGCCTGAGAGGAAGAGGAAGAGAAAGAGAAAGAAACAGGATTTATCTAGAAACAGTTGCAATCTAGACTATAAACTAGTGTCGGACCATGTGGAAAGCTCCGTCTCACCTGCAGGGCCGCGGATTCTTCTCTCAGAGTCATCGTCTCAGCGGTGAGGGCATCAATCAGCCCACGCTGCTCTCTCAACTCCTCTTCCAGTCTTCTCCTCTCCTGAGCCTCTTTCTGAGCTTCCTCCTCCCTCTAAGGACAGTTCAGTTCAACAAGTGTCATGATATGAAGGATGATCAGAGTCAAACATTAAGCAAAAATATTAAGATGTATGCATACGTATCTGTCTATAAGTGCCCGGTTTGATCAAGTACCTGTCTGAGGAGGTGCACTAAACGTCCCAGAGTGGAGACCAAGGCGACAGAGAACCCGGTGAGGCCTTGTGTTCTGTGCTGTTTCTGACTCTGTGCTGAAGGTGGTTCAGTGCCAGGACTCAGAGTATCCAAGTCTGTCTCCACCTGACCCAACATGGCCTGCAGCAGGCCCAGACTGGACTTGTCCCCACTGAGAGAGGCAACAGAGGAGCCATTCAGCTCTGAACTCTGGGAAACACACTTCCGGGTCCTGCTTTTCCGGCCTGAAAACCACATACAGAGAAGCACAAAAATATATCAACTAGTTTCCTCTCTTTATTGCAGCGTTTAACAGTTCATACAATGACTTCTGCACAGTTACACAACACGAATAAACAAACACCTTCCTGATATTACCTGACTGGTTGAGAGGCAGCTCAGGGTTCAGGACCTGAGAAACCAGGACCGACGGTTCCTCCTTGCCTTCCTCTGACGGACTCTGTCTGGACCGAACGCGCTGAACAGCCACTGTGGCATTGAGAGCTGAAATAAGGCGGGATGAGTTTGTGTGCAGAAAAAGATTTTACACCTGATTAAAAAGTATGTTTCTCCTTGAGATGACTGCATAAAATAAATAATTGTTAACTGTTTTCTTCTCCTCCTCCTCCTCTTACCTGCCTGGACTGGTGCTCTGCCTGATGCGCACGGGGTTACAGGAACATTCTCTCGGTCTGCCTGGTCAGATTTGGGATGATGGATTTTTGTGCGCTGTATCCCTCTAACCCGAGACTGTGCCTTCATTTTTTGTACATTGGCCCTGCAAAGAAAAGTATCACAAGCAATGTAGTGATCTGAAACTTCAGTAGTAAGAGCTTCACGTTATGCATCCCCTTAACAAGGAACACAAGTCAGCCTCTTATCTCAGATTGTGGTTTATGTTTCTTTCAATTATTACCTTTTGATTACATGACATGTATCTTCATCACTGTAGTCTTCCTCTGAAGCTTCTACTTCATTAAGAGCCTGGAAAGAACAATTTCACAAATGCAAACACATTAATACAGACCAAAATCTTTATGAAAAAAAGAGAAGACAAGGATTTAATAAGGCAAAAACTTTAGAGTACATAATTATTAAAAAACTAAATGTACGACATTATCTTGACACACCTGTTGGTCCATCATAGATTGGCTGAGCAGTGACAGCTGAGTTGGAGGATCTGGTCTCTGGAGCACGGGCAGTGCTGACTCAGAGTCACAGTTTGGAGCCATTGTCACACTGGGATGCCCTGCGGAAAAACACAAACACACCGTATGCAACCGAAAAAACCCTTATAAAGGGAGAAATAATACAGAAAAACACTCGTTTAGTAATTAACATCTAATCTTCTGGGAAAACCGAATAACTTGTAACTTGAAAAATGTGTTCGAGCAGGGAACAGGTGAACACACTTTTCTACACGTTTTATCCACTTAGCACTGCATGTATGCATCTGTAGCTATGATAAGAGTGAATGAGGAGCTTCCTACCAGTCTGCCTGCGTGGAGCATCTCCAAACAAGTCTTTGACCACAGCCATGGCTCTGTCAGAGCGAGCCAGCACATCCTGCAGCAGCAGCTGGTCAGAGAACACCTGCAGCAGTGAAACACACCACCACCACCAGCAGCAAAAGCCCTGCGATTAACTCAGCACCAGGGAGGAGCTCCAGTAAGTTTCAAACTAAACTATATTTCTTCTAAAATAAAAAAACAGACACAAAAAGTCACAAGAAAGTGATCACCACACAAACCTCCCTGATGATGCTGAGGCTGGCGTGGTCTAGAGGTGCAGGGCTCCCTGGGTGTCTGAAACGTCGTGTTAGGGCTTTCTCTCTCAGCTCCCACCGAGCCGCAGCCTTGTTGTGGGACTTGTGGATCTCATGCCGATGGCTCTGAAGCACAAGTGAGCAATCAGACAAGCAAACGTGGGCTGGAAGTAACTGTTGTAACTGTTTCAGTACCCTCAGCTCACTAAAATGATGTCCACGCGCTGTCACAATGCATAATATGAGACGAAACAGGATGAACTGCTTACCACCTCCGCAGATGTCAGCTTGTGCACAGACAGGTCACTGACAGTGCTCTGAAACCAACAAGAGAGGCCCATCATTACTTAATTGCTTTCAAAACGTTGATAATATTTTCTTTATTTAAATAAAAAGCTGTCTAACAAATTACTTTATAAGGGCGAAATGTTCACAGCAAACATAGGCCCCCAACGTCATCAGAAAGTCAAACAATGCACTATTACTGGCTCAAGAATGTATCCCACAAAAGTGCAAGTACATGACAAAGCGACTTAATTGTAAAGGAGTAGTCTTCGTGCTTTTCAACAGGTGGGACAGCTGGCAGTACTCACCACCCACTCTCTTTTGGGAGCTGCTGCCTTCTTGGGGCCTTTCACGGGTCTTTTTCCTTTGGTGTGTTGTTGTGGACGCCCCACTTTCACAAACGACATCTGTTCGCTGACAATATGAAAACATTAGCTCTACGGCTTCACAGCAGAGACACAGAGTTTTGTTTAGACGAGTAGTTTGCGCATTTACACACGTAGCTTAGTGCCCCAGTAAATGTGACTAGTGGAAGAAGTCCCCTTAACAATAGTCACAGTTATTTGTGGAAGAGTAACATTAGCCTAGCTAACTAACTAGCTATGCATCTTCCCTGGGTCGTTAGCTAAAATGTGATTTCAAACAAACTTAACCAAATATTGAAACAACACTTACGTTTTAGGTTACGCAGCCACGGCTAGTTGTATAAGAATAACGATTGCGGCTTTATAAAACCGACGAAGTTTAATAGGATGAAAATATCCTCTTTAGTTTGTTGTGTGACAGTTTTTTAACAGTCGCGCGCCACTTCCTGCGCTGTTGCCACGGACACCGCTTCACGGTGGAGCATGATGGGAAATGAAGTACTGACGAACAATGACGGTCAATGGTTTCTTCTTCTTCTTCTTCTTCTTCTTCTTCTTCTTCTTCTTCTTCTTCTTCTTCGTTTTTATTTGCGGATCTCAGACACATTTTTAAGGTGCATACCGACACCCACTGTATCGGAAAGTGCAGATTAATGGCGGTATATAAACTGAGTATTGATTAATTAAAATTATACCCTATTTCCTAATCCTGTCTGTATTATGTCTCCTATCAACCGCCTTCTTCCCTGAAGTAATGTCCCACATGATCTTAAACAATAAGCTGGATGTTATCTGTTACTGACCAGTTCTTCTTAGTGCATTTCAAGTAAAAGTCACGGAGTCTTTGTCAAATGTGTATGTGTTCGTATCTAGTTTGTGTTGCCAGATGTTTGCACAGGAGCAAGCATCTGGCAACTCCACTAGATGGCAATGTCACCATTTAAATCCCCGTTGGTGTGTGCAGAGAGGACCAAATCTAAGAATTTATATTGATCAACCTGCCAGCAGGAGACAACTGACAGTCATTCAGCACAAAATTCATCCTGCAACAGTTTAACAGAACTTCTGGGCAATTGCTCCAAGAAATTCTCTGATGTAGAATGATGAGAGAAGCTGCATTTAGCCAGCAACAAGATTGGACCGGAAATTGAGTGTTGTGCTTTCAGAATTAATATATTTAATAATAAAACAATATTTTATTAGCGTTTGGAATAAAAGTTTAGCACTAGGAGGTTTTGCGTTGACAGTGACAAATGAAAGTGACTGACAGCCAATTCATCATTCATAGCTGGTATACTCGATCAAAATGTTTCTGTAGTAGAACTGAAAGGACAAAAAACGGAGCTGAAAATTACTCAAGTCGTAGGAATACTTTTTTGTTGTTGCATTTTCTGTATAATAAATAAGAATGTCCCAAATGTTCAACTTCGTTAGTTTTATTAGCAGGTTTTATTTTGAAGGCATAGCCGGAAGTTGTGTTTTACTCTTTGCAGCTTGACGCTGGTAAGATGTATCGCTCTATTAAGGGGACGTGTGTTTGCGTCCGGCTTTTTACACGCCCCCTCTCACTCTGACACAAAGCACGATAGACTCAGCGCGCTTTAGTTCAATCGTGCTAAACTGACCCAGACTTGGGTTTGGCTGACTTCTGACGCCCAACAATGCGGACCGAGCCACAGAAGTTTGAAAAGTTATCTTTGCGCACGGGGCTGGCGGCGAGGGGGCTCAGGAGTGACTGCAGCATGGATCAGGCTACAAGTGTTGGTTTCTCTGCACCGCTGTGGAAAGTAATTTGAAGAGTCAGAGGGAGACGTGAACAGCCTCGCTGCGGTGCCAGAGGAGATCGTTTAGTCTTCCCATAGGCTACCGGATTCAGAGCTACGGTTTTACATCTGGAGTATCAGTTAAAAGCTTAAAGCTACTTAATTTCTGTGACAGTTTCACTTTCAACAGCATCTTCTAGTGCTTTGTGTAACTCTTGGATGATCACCTACACGGTGGATTCACTTTTGGAGACGTTGGATCTGAATTACGCACGTGATTCCTCTAACAAATGACAGCTTCTAAGTGGTTTGCTGCTCCCTCGCGTCACCCCCTCAGCTCCCCGTGTCGCACCGAGCCGCCGCATCGCTCCCCTCACCAGCTTAGACGCGGGGAGTGAAAGCCACCTGGCCGAGGATGTGGGGAGCAGGGTTCCCGATGTATGTCACAGTGATTGTGACTCTACTCCTGGTCATAATCGACGTGAAAGCCAGCGGGGAGTATTGCCACGGCTGGCACGACTCCCAGGGCGCGTGGAAAGAAGGGTTCCAGTGCCCGGAGAAGATCGACGGAGACGACTCGATCATCTGCTGCGGGAAATGCGAGCTGCGCTACTGCTGCTCCAGCACCGACGCGCGGCTGGATCAGGGGAGCTGCGATAACGACCGGCAGGCTCAGGAGCCCGGCGCAGAGGGCAAGGAGAACAAGGACTCCGGTGCAGGTATGAGCCCAACAACTTCTACTGTCTGTAGACTTATGTTGACCATCATTAAAAAAGATGTGTTCATAAGTGAAACACAAACAGGCACTGCAAAAGCAATAAAGAAACAAGAAAATAAGTAGTTCTTGGGAGTAATAAAAGCATATATTCCCATTTATGTACTGTAGTCTTCTCTTTGATTTATGTCAGAAAATACTAAACCTAACCGACCTGTTGCTTCATCGTGGTGGTCAGTGTACGTGTTATTAGTCTCAGATAAACCTGTGCTTATAAGGTTTATGGCAAATTAGATTAATTGAAAGGGGCTTATAAATAAATATAAATGCCGAGTGTGTTGGCGCCACGTCCGACGCGCGTGCACAGGAGGTCTTAAACTTGATATTGTAAATTGCAGAACTATTACAAGGTTTCCTCTCATAAAACCAACAGTCCCACCGTAGGTCTATATCTCCCTGGTAAGAGGTTCATCTGCTTTCTGTCCCGGTTTGGCAACGACAGCTGCAGAGGAGACAGCAGCAGAGTCTTCCAACAAAACAAAAAAAAAACTAAAAACAGTTAACTGCACTCACAAATGGCAAACTGTGCCGTGCTGCACTTATAAATAGCTGTGTTTGTTCTGGGCCTGGAACGGTGCACGAGGGGGGCCGGGCTCAAATCACGCTGTCCCCACGGAGATCAAGTTTGGACTTGACCGGATCTTGGACAGTGGCTCACCAAAGGCGCTGACAGCTCTGCCCATAAAAAAAAAAAAAAGAAGAAGAAAAAAATCACAAATCGCGTTATGTATCATTTCCTACCAGGCTCGTGGAGTCCCTTTCCCATTGTGAAACGCCTGCTGTAATCCCCCACTGCTGTCTCTCTGGTGTCTGTGGGCTTTCAAGGGATTCACACATGACCTGCTTCAAACAAGACACTCATACACACACATGACCAAAACTAAATGCACATTTTCCAATTTATGTAGAGCATTAAGTGACAAAACAAACCTCTCCCTCCGCCCTGGCTCTCCATTCTGTTCGCGTAAACTTGGGGGAAAAAACACCAACAAGTAGATAACATCACTGCAGGAAAACAGCAAATATTGGACATGAGAGAAAAAGGCAACACAGACATACTTCCTGTTTCCCTTGAGGATATTATGCCCTCTTTGGGACCTCCAGCCACAATCTGTCATTTGCTATGACTATCATGCCTTATCACTGCAGGAAGAGGAATATACATTTCATTCAGTGGCCCGCAGCCAAAATAACATAAAGAAAAGCAGCTTTTTCCTCTCAACAAAAAGAGATTTTCTTTTTCTTACAAGTTCTGTTTCAGTTTGTCATACATTTTTCATACGCTTGCAACCTATTAATCACCCAGGAAAGGTACACACACACAATGTCAATGGATAACAGGCAGGAAATTATTAATGTGCTCAACATGAAGGAACATATGGTATTTAGGAACAGGAGAACGCCCGTGGGATAGCCGAGGGAGACGGCGGGGGGCGGGGGGTCCAGCCAGCACAGCCACAAAGACTGTGCCCAAAACAAGAGCTTAAGAGAGAGGGGGGCTGCTGTTGCTGCAGCATGGCCGCCACAGCTCAACTGCAGCAACAGGTGTGGAAGAGTGACAGGGAACAATAGGACGGGTTCAACCAGCATGTGCACAAGATGAAAAAATCACACTTAGCAAGCACAAGCATTTTTTTTGATATATCGTGGACGGTTAAGTCCTGAATGTGACAATGTGAGAACAGTTTTCCAGATTTGATTCAGCGGTGGAAAGTAACTAAGAACATGTTCTCAAGTGCTCTACTTAAGTTCAATTTTTGAGGTACTTTATACTTCTACCTCACTACAATTAAGAGACATATTGTATTTTTTACTCTGCTACATTTATTTGACCGGTGTAGTTAGTTACACGTTAAGATTTTCAAATTTAAATTATATTATAAGAATATAAAGTGCAATACATTGTTAAATATCAAATCGGTGGTTCCCAACCTTTTTGGTTTGTGACCCCTTTCAGACGTCTATAAGAAAGATCTCCAGAGAGATGCTCCATTTAAATAACTGTTTGAGGCGTGAAGAGGTCACGGCAGCTCTATGGATGGATTTCCATTAACTTTAGTACAGACATTCGTGTTCCCCTCAGGATGAACTGTAATAACTTTATTGATACCGTAATCTTTCATTTAGTTGTCATCATGAAGTCAAAGTTTTAATTTGTCTAATACTTTGGTTTATGACTAAATACTCTCAAAACTAATTCCCATCAGCCTCAGCTGTACTTTGTGTTTGGCGCTAAGTAGCAAACGTTAGCATGTTTACACACTAAACTCAAATGGTAAACATGGTAAACGTTATACCTGCTAAACATCGGCATGTTAGCATTGTCACTGTGCATTTGGCTCAACATTTACCTAAGAGCGGTACCTCAGAGGCAGCATGGCTGTTTAACCTCCCAGATTTATCTTGTGACCCTTAGAAGGGGCCCGACTCCTAGGTTGAGAACCATTGGACTAATCTAACTAATAGTATATAAAGTAGTTAAAACTAGCTCCACCTTGAGTAATAGGAATGCTACTACTAATTGATGCGTTAGTAATGATCCAATAATGTGGTATACAATTATGCACAATGACTTATTTTTACTTTAAGTACATTTTACTGATAATACTGTACTTTTACGTAAGTAGGACCTAACTTGTAACGGAGTATTTTCAGATTGCTGTATTGGTATTTGTACTTAAGTAAAGGATCTGACTACATCTCCCACCAGTGTATTTGCTGAACCTTAAGTGGTGTTTTCCCCCCTTCCTTCACTGATTTACTGTACAGTGTTTTGTAAAGCAGCTCTGCAGTGCAAGTAGGGATGAAATAAAACGAGACGAAAGTTTTTCGCAATTACTAATCCTCATCAGCCATGCGGGGAAATGTTGAGGCGGAAGCCATATAAGTGACGGGAGAAGAGGGCAGTTAAAGGCTCCCCGAGACATTTCTGTGCTGGTATTTTATATATGTGTTGCCATAACCATTCCTGCTAAAACCTGTTTACTGGAAGGTACGTCGCTTTGAGGTACACTAGCCTCTGAAGTTGACACCGCTTCTTGTCAAAGGGAAATGGGTCAAGGTCCTAGTTTGTTTCATGTCACCGTGTCTTCTGCCGCTGGCCTATGTCTTTTGTCACCTGGACTTCTCGCCTTAGCCAATCAAAGTCCTCCAGCTCTTCACGGGTTTCACGCAGTAATCCTTTTAATACCCTGCTACTTTCTGATGAGCATTTTGAAAAGTTTCTCAAGGCCGTATGGATGTATTTCAAAGAGACAAAAGGAAACTGGAGCCAGTTGCCACCTCTCTCTCTCTGGCATACGGTTACACCTCGTAGCACATGGGCAGATTCAAAGCAGAAAATAACTACACCCTGTGGGAACAATAAAACATAACTAATCACTTATAATGTAACACGGTCATTGATGTGTTTGTAAGGTGTTTGTGTGAGTGGGCATGGGAGCAAAACACCTCAGAAATGACCTCACCTCTCCTGTCACCATGTTTCTGCCAACAACAATCTCTCTGTGCCTTCGTTATTTGGCCGAAAAGGTGGAGTTAGAACAAAAACTGTTGGGTTTTTTGAAGGAAAGTTATTGTTGATCATGTTTCTTGAATCTTGAATCTTTCAACGTTGTTGTTGGACCTTTCCTGCTCACTTGCAGGCTGGAACTGAGATCTTCAAATATAAAAATGTCAAGAGTTCGACCTGTTTAATAACGCCTCTGCTATTTGACCCAGCAAATGACAGCAAACAACACTCTGATTGGTGGGGTTGTGAGAGTGCTTTCTTAGGAGTCTGAGTTGCTGCTTTAAACAAAAAGAAAGAAAAGGTCAGTCAGAAGGAATAGGCTTACCCCTCTGATTTAAAGGGCCGAATTACCTCCCATTCAGCTACATTAAATCAGTCAACTTTAATACCCTTCTTCAAGCAGAAGCCAAGTATTGTAGCCCGACTCGAGTAACTTATTTTCAAAGGGTTGGTCATAAATAGCTGGAGAAAAAAAAGGGTCAGAAATATCTGCTTGCAGCCGGCTTTAAGAATGTCACCCATGCAAAAACACAGAGGTCTGCAGGGTCGAGGAGGCTGGGGGACACGGCAGGGTGCTGAGGATTAAAACCGATCAAAACAAAGTTAATAAGTGCTAATGAGAGCCTGGGGCTTCCTGGGGACCCAGTCCCAGTGTACTCCTCTCTGCTCAGTCTTTTGTTTCAGTGTCTTACCCAATCTCCACTCACATGTAGAAGCTTTGTCTGTGCAGAGAAGCAAGACCTGTGAGGCGGCATTGTTTTTTAAGTTAAATGTTCAATTTAAAAGTCAATATTTTGCCACAAAAGCGGGTCTGATAGCTGTTTTTGTTCATGTGAATGTGTCTTTTTTCCCCCTTCTCTCTCTGTAGTGCCCATCTATGTGCCATTCCTGATTGTGGGCTCAGTGTTTGTAGCTTTCATCCTGGTGGGCTCTTTGGTTGCTGTGTGCTGCTGCCGCTGCCTCCGGCCCAAGCAGGAACTGTCATCGGGAGGGGCGACAGGAGGTGGGGCCGGCAGCGGTCGCCTCTTGGAAACCATCCCTATGATGGCCAGCGCGGGGACCTCCAGAGGTTCCTCGTCCCGCCAGTCCAGCACGGCCACCTCGTCCAGCTCCTCCGCCCCGTCTGCCGCACCCCGCCCTGCTCCCCCTCCTCTCATGCGAGCTCAGGCCTCCTGCTGTCTGCCGCCTGATGCCAGCGTCTTCGTCAACATGCCCACTAACTTCTCCGTACTTAACTGCCAGCAGGCCACGCAAATCATGCCTCACCAGGGGCAGTTTCTGCACCCGCAGTACATCGGCTACGCCCACCCTGCCCAAGCCTTCATGGACCCCACTCAGGGAGGATACAGACCCCTCCAGTCCCCCTGCCCTCCTCCCACCGGTGGGTCCAGTGTCACCAGTGACCAGAAATACCCTCCAGTGACTGTGTGATGAGGGGCCAACCTGCAGGCCACTCTGCCACTTTGTTGTGAAGTTTAACCTGTGAGGGCTGCACCGCCAGAGACCTTGTGGGGGACGCTGCCAGAGTGGAAAAAGAAAGGCAGGGAGTGTGACTCACATGAAGGACTCATTAAGCCGTTGAGGCAGCAGGGCCTGCCCTGCTATTGTGTGTGGTGTGTGTCTGTTTAGTGTGTCATATGATCTCCTGGCTAGTTGGAATGAGCTAAGGTCAGCCTATGGTGCGGAAAGACATTTTTCTGTTTTAAAGCAAAGGCAAAACTGCATATTGGTGGACTATATAGCCCAGATGGTGATAATGCACAGCTCACTGCAGCCTGCAGCTCAAACAAAGACTGTACGTGTGTGTGTTTGTATGCGAATGTAAGAGTGAGAAAAAGGTTAGTTGGCTTAAATGTGCTGGAATGAGTGATGACTGAATGATTTATAGCAGTGAACTGTGTGAAAAGTGGATATTCAAGCAAAAAACTATGACCACATGCTGTGTTTAGGCCATGTGCACATCTGCACTTGTGAATGGTTGTGAGCGGTTTATACAACACAGTATATGATTGTTTGTGTTGCAAGTATGAGGAAAGAAAGCACGTGAAAAGATGTTTGTACTGTATGTGTGCAAGTCCGTGCAGATGGATGTGGTCGTGTGAGTAACTGAGTGAACTGCGTGTAATGGGAAATGCAGGTGGCGTGATGTGAAAGGCAGTTGCCATTTCCCTGTAGACCATTTAAACTCTAATGAAGTGAACACAGGACATAGACTGTGACGCTCCACCCTACTATACAACCCCCCTCCTGCCACACAAAAAGAAAAAAACACACGCACACAAAAAAAACTGCCCTGAGTGGAAACACATACAAAACCCCCCAAAATTTAAATATTCACACGAGGCTGGCGGTTAATGTACCTGAGAAGTGTGAGTGTGTGACAGAAGGAGTAAGAGGCAGCTCTCTGAAGATTGCAGTTAATTATACAGCGAAAACTCTGCCAACTGCCCCCTTCACTTCTCTCCTGTGAGCGGTATGTGTGCATGAGTGTGTGTGTATTTAACGTTCCCACAGTTCAGTGCGTTAGCTGAGGGCACGGGCGCAGCTTTGAGTCATTATTTTCCACTTAAGAAAGGCACAGAAACGGCGGTTATTGGATGTTAACCCCCCAAAAAAAGAGTCAAAGTTGCATTTTTTTTTTCAGCCGTTCTGTGTACTGTTGTGCCGCTGGGTCACTGGTAACTCAGTAACATGCAACTCAAGGAATGTGCTGCTCCACTGAGCGTGCAGCCTGTGATGTCCCATAGTGCCCGAAACCGGTATGTTTGTGTACCTCATCTGTACTCCAAGCACAATGTCTGTAAAATACAGTAGGCAGCTTGTGTGTGACAAACTAAGAGTATCTGTAAAATGACGTTTGGAAAAAATGGTCCAATTTGATGCAGAAGTGACATTTTTCATATGGATTCTGAAAAAATAAACTTTTTTTTGTGTTGAGAGTATTGTATCACTTTCCACAAGCAGTGATTTGTGCTTTAAAGGCAGATTTTCTTTTGTTGCCATTGCCCCTCCGGATGAGTGATATTTACATACACACACTTGGAAACGTAGTTAACAAAAAACAGTGTGGTGGTGAATGGGTTTTGCCGTCAAATTCTTAATCCCCTTGAAAGACAAACACTCACATACTTAAGCTATTAGAAACACTAATTACACACATTCACAGACAGCTCTACCACCCACAGAGGACAGAACGAATACCTGTCACATCACCCGACTCACAGAGAGCAGGAACAATAAACCACAACAAAGGACAGTTTAAAACTATGCTGATGTGGAGGAGTAGTTTTGGCAGCCTCCACCAGAAACTCAGCTACAGTAATGTGGAAAGTGGAGCGGGCCGTTGGGGAGTCACTGGGGAGGAGTTGAAAAGCATAAATGGCTCTCTGGCTCCTGCTCAGCCGAGGCCCGATGGATTCTCCATACTGTAGCAGCTGTAGTCCGTTTGGGCTGGGCCGCATCCAGGAAGGTGGGTGGGAAAGGGATCTCCAGTTGGACTCCAGGGTGCTGGGGTGGGGTAGGGGGGGTTGCATTAATCGGTTAATGGTCTGTCTACACTGACTCTCCTGAGCTTAAAGAGGGAGTGTGGGGGAGGTTTGATTCGGGTTATATATGATATTATATGCATCTCATGTACAAATATAATAACTTTTAAGCACAAAATGTTAACTCCCACTACCCTGTAGCCACCCACTTGGCTGCACGAGTGGACAGCTTGCAATCAAGAGACGGAGACATTTAGTCAGGCCATGGATTGATTAGATTTAATGATTAGGACTCGGATGGACAACCCCCCCTCTCCCACCCTTTCAGACTTGCATTCCTGAACCAGAGTGTCCTCAACACAGAGCACACAGACAATGTACTCTACATTCAGACAAATCCCAGAGCCAGAAAAACACACGATCCAGGCGAGTGTCTCAATCAGATCCCTTCTGTTCGGATGCCTATTAGCACTAGTTCAAGTAAAATATTCCCTCTAAGACACATCTCCACATATTAGTACAAAAGACAGGCATTAATTAAAAGAGAAAAAACAATATCAACACATACACATTAATGTCCACTTTAATAAAAAAAAAAAAAAAAAAGAAGAAGAAAGGAACAGTCCAATAAAGAGTGGAAATCCAACACAACAAGGAGGAAGCTCTAATGCCAGGCGTGCTGCTTCGGTATCAGCTGACGATGCTAGATAGGCGGCATCATCACAGGAGCGGTGAGACACAACAGGAAACAACGTTTTTTTTTTTTCACTGGCCAGGAGCATGAGACATAAGGGGACGCGAAGGCTGCAAAAGCAGCTGGGAGATGCAGAGATAGGAGGGAAGAAATGAAGGGAGAGATGAGCGAGAGGAGGTCCCGGTGGGGTAGGAGGAGTCGCAGCAGGGTGGCGCTCCCGTTTGGCGTAAGCGTTCTGCCTCAGTGGCGTCTCTGTGGTGTTTGGCAGTGAGGCTTGGTGCTGCGATGGGACAAGAGGGGAGGGCCTGTAGCTGGGGTGCAGGGCTCAGGCAGTCCTCGGTCTTTGCTTCCCTCCTTTCCTTTATTCATCAGCGCATGCGCGTGTGTGTGTGTGTGTTTATTCTGTCCCCTCCCATCCCACGTCGACATGTGATAACAGATTAGCTAAACCCACCTCAGGAGAGAGATGAGAGGGAACCGCGGAAGCTAACAGAAGCAGGCCGACACACGCACACACATGCACATAAACACAGGAGCGCCAACGCGTGCAGACATACATGCACAGGCAGATACAGACACACTGGAATGCGCGCACACACACACACACACACACACACATAAACACAGTGGCATGTAGCGAACCCAGTCTGTGGGGTATACAGATATGAGCAGCAGTCTCTGAGTTTGACTTGCCATGTCTGGGCGTGGATATGATTGCTCATGCTTGTGCAGCTCGTGTGAGTTTGAAGAATGTTTATTCTGTAAAGTCGACCTGGTCCCTTCTCTCAAGTCAGTCCTCCAGGCACCAGCGACGGCCTCCACGCCTGACCGTGACCCCCACCCCCGGCGAGGGGTCAGGTCACAGTTCCAGTAAGGCCACAGCAGGGGTCGGTCACCCAGAGCGAGTGTGTCACATAAGTCTGTCTCCGCTGTTACCTTGACAACCATTGCTACGGTGAGCCGAAACCTTGGTCAGGGGTGGGGCTAGAGGCTGGGGCGTTGGCGGGTGGTGTCGTAGGAGCGCACTACCTGGGATTGGGACACCACGCCGTGCTCCTCCTGAGAGAAGGCGTAGCCGTCTGCAGAGAGAGATGAGAGGAGGGAGGAACATTTACACACGTATGACGCAGTGCAGTACAATATAAGTATTTTGGTTGTTTGTGTGCAGAGATAATTCCACAGCACATTTGGGGGTTTAAAGTTGAATTGAGGTAGTATTTATAACAGGACTGTATTATCACTTTATGTACTATACTGTACAGGGGTTTCTATTTTTCTGGTCACACAGTGTTTGTGTTCCTGGCCAATTATTGTCCGAATACTGGGAATCAATTTGTCAATGAGTTGTTTCTGGGCTATGTAAGATAGAAACATGGAATAGCACTGCTTTCTCTCTGCACGGTTTGCCAGATTTTCAAATAACCCCTTTAATAAGTACATAAGCAAACAAACAAAATCGGACTCTGCAAATATATAGTAAACAGAGCTGTTTTCTTGTCTTTTCTCACAGCTTACTCAAGCATCTTATAATGATGACCAACAATATACGGACTTAAAGACAGAAAGCTACAAAACTATAAATAATCAAATTCCAAATATCATCATGTGGTAGTTTTAAGGACTGTATTGAAGCAGGACATCGATAAGGGTACAGCATGTGCGTTTGGAAAGGACACTCACGTGACACAGTCTGCTGCACCGAGTTCGAGCGTCCTACGCTTGAAGGTGTTTTCCTAAAGACTCTTGTCAGCAGATGGGCTCGTTCGTTTAGACTGCAGAGAGGGGAAAGAAAGGCATGTTACTCCACAGTGACGCCACATAACCACTCAATGTTTGGTAATAAAAGACATTCTCCACTACTCACAACTAACACACAACACCATCTCTAGCTACTGGGAAATACATTTTATTTGAAGTAGTCTACATATTTCTCAGTGCTTTTGTCACCGTTATGCTTTCAGCTATGAGCAGTGGCAGGTTTGATAGCTTTTTTTGAGATATTTCAAAATATAATGTCTCAACTACCCACTCATTTAAGGCAGCATAACGACAAAAGACCTTCAGCGGTCCTTGAGCAAAACACACGCCAAAAGTGAATTTCTCCTTCATGGATCGACGTAGAAACACACAGATCAGCGAGCTAACAAAGTGGATTTAAGACCAGAAAGTCGGGAGGACTTGATACTGACTGCTTCTGACATCCTATTTAACCCAACAGTAAGTCGTAAACTGCCTGCAGGGTAACAGGACATCCATAGTAAACTATTCCTCACTCCTCCCCATTCCCCACTCCTCTCTCCTCTTCATCCCCCCTTTTCCAAGAAGAAGACTGGATCCACTGTTCCGAGACCACACGCCGTCACGGCTCCTCTCCTCTCATGACCAAAAATAACTAAGCCCTTTCCAGATATTGCACACACACACACACACACACACCTATTTAGTCTGATACCTCTCTCCAGTCTTATCACCATCATTACAGCCATTAAAGTCATTCGGAATAAGTGTTAGATGTAAATGCAAGAACACAAGCATCACTGATTGCGTCAGAAAGTCACCTTTTGCCAATTATTTTTGAAAGAGTAAATTTTTCTGCAAAAGGAGCATTACATTCACACAAGAGGGGCTTCGCTGAAACTTATGATGATCAACGGAGTAGTTAAGGACCAGAGTCAGCCTTCCTGAGGTAACAATTTGGATCAGGCAGTTGGGAAATGATTAATATTGTATGTGAATGTTGGGAACCTTAACTAGTGTCAAAAAAGAAGAAAAAAGTGAGTGGCTATGAAGTTTGCTCAAGATGTCTTTGGCGAAAGAAAAAGATATCTGTTAGATAAATGACAGTGCTGAGTGAATGAGAAAAGACTAAATGGTGGTTGGACAAATAAATGAAAGGCTCATGCATCAGTATGACTTTAGTTGTCCTTTTCTCCTTCTGTAATGATTCTTAAAAAGGCCCATGGATGTGCCTCGTTTGAACTCTTCCCTCGAGACGCGCCTGTACTACCTTTCCACCCCTTTCCCATGCCTACCCCAGGACCTCCCCAGGAACTACAAACACAGATGTGTTCTTTTCCATTTTGCTCTATTTTGCTACTTTACTTCTCTTATTCTAAATGGAAAGGGCCCCAGAATCCAGTCCTGCTTTCCTGGGTTTAAAGCAGGGTCAGTCCAGGACGGGGCCCAGCATGGGGGTCAGGAGCAGCAGCGTGGTTACCCACCCTTTCCTCCCCAACTCCCTGAAAACATACCTCAGACTTCTCCAGCTCTATTCAACAACCAAACTGCTTTGAGAACGCAGCTGGTCTCGGTGGCTCGCTCACATCTGACTCTTTATTACAGTGAGTCATAGTATCAGAATATTATACAACTCTTTCTAACTAGCAAACAATCGTGGAAAAAGTACTTAGATCCTTTATTAAAATATATTACTAATATTGGTATTATTATTAATACCACTGCAAATACTGCATTAAAAATGTATCATCATCATTAAAATATATTTCAAGTCTCAAAAGTAAAAGCACTCATCATGCAGAATGTGCCCTTCAGAAGGTTACATTCTTATACATATTGTATAATTGGATTGTTATCACTGACACATTAACACATATGCTGCATTTTAATGCTGTAGCTGGTTGACGTGGGTCTAATTCTAACTACGCTTTTTGCCTATAAAAAAACACGTTAATGAACATGAACAAAACATGTTAATTGTGGGTCAAGTTTTATATCTTATAACTAAAGCTGCCAAATAAATGTGACGTGCAGTGAAGTTGAAGTATAAAGCAGAGAAAAATGGAAATAGTCAAGTAAAAGTACAAGTAACTTAAAAACTTGAATACAGCACTTGAGTGTAACTATACAGTATATATACTGTACTGTATCAAAAACTAAACAATGCAATTGATTCTAACACAGCTCTAGTGACACCACACACACAGCTACAGAACTACAGACAAATCCAGAAGACACACCAGGTCTGTACAGCAGTTCAAACTGATCCAGCTATTAAGCAATCCAGAGATGGAGGAATGGGAAAAAAAGGACATGAAGAGAGAAATACAAATGACACTTAGCACAAAGGGAAAACGAGTGATTAAAAGATAAACAGAGAGAGGTGTGACCTCAGTTAATGAAAAACCAGCGAGGGTCACTCCAGAGCAGCTTGCAGCAGGGCACACAAGTCATTTGAGGTCACAGTTCACACAGTGGGACAGTGCAAACCCAGAAACTACCTCTGTGAGCATGTGACAGCTCTGGTGCTACGAGGCCTCAGCCTTGGCTTCGGCCCTGTGGACGGCGCCACCGGGGAGTTAGAAATACCATTTATTTTCACATACAGAAACATACACTCCCTGGCCACTTTATTAGCTACACCTAGACAATCTCATACAGCCTGGTACAACAGCTCAGCCATGGCCAGTGTTTCTTTCAGAGAGGACTAATATTCTTCCCCTTGCATGTTTGTAAATGGGGTGAGCAAAACATTATCAATATAATGCAAGTCTAGATAAACACTGCTGCAAACTACAACCTTAATAATAAACATATAGTTATTAATTAATACTTCTCTGACAATCAATCAAAACTGAACATTATAATCTTCGTAAAGGTAGAATTTATGGCTCAGCTGTTATTTTGGATTGCATTAAATCTTACAGGTGTGCCTAATAAATTGGCCAAAGAGTATATTATATACAGTTTTATACTGAATCTGCACATATACAAAGAGTGATTATATAAATGATAACACATTAGTCATATATATTCTCATAATAGATAAATTAAACTAAAGTTTAAAAAGAAAATCAACAAAAATCAATTAAATAAACTGATGGATGAGACAAATGAAACTGGATATGAATGCAGGTGAGAGCCCATGATGCTTTGCACTATACTGTACCTGCGGCCACTGGCATCCCTAAGCACAGCTGCCCCTGGGTCGACGGCCCGAGCCTCCAACTCCTGCACCTCCTCCAGAAGAGACTTCCTCACGGTACGACGTGTGCTGCACAGCAGAAATGAGCTCATCAGACCCACGAAGGAACGTTGGAGTGTTTAACTTTGCAGACACATGTGATTCATAACATAAAGTGTGCGTAAGTGTTGACACAGACTCAATATGGGTTATGTAAACGCTTCGGATAAGTTAAATAGTCTCTGTATGGATTTCCCAAGTATTTATACTACATGCGTTCTACTTACGCGGTCCAAGCAAAGTCTTTGAGTAAACACGCAGTAGGCACCAGGACCAGGCCCAGCCAGAAGTGCCAGCACTGCATCACCTTGCCAGCCTGCAATAACAACACACAGGATCCATTTATTGTGCTTGTATATTAATTCAAATGGAGTATTAACTCATTTTTCTTTTCTCTGCAACGAGCACAGGGAAACACATGTGTAAAAGGCAGAGAGAAATGTGAGACAAATCACACTGAAAGCCATTGACAGCATAAGAAAATCAGCTAGCCAGAGTTTTTAGCCAACAATATTTAAGAGCTTTCTCGCACCCCGTATCTACACCACAAACTGGATTTAACACAGTATTCCCACAGCTGAAATACAATGCTTCTATGATGCTAAAAGAAAGAAATGCTGTTGAGTAACCTCAGATCCCCCACTACCTGCCTTTGCAGGTCAGCCTCATTGACCTTTGAACCTCATCATCAGTGTCTCAAGGGATTAATCATGCGTCCAACCACTCTCCCTTTTGTCCGTCTGTCTGTCTCCCTGCCTTTAACTCCTACACATCTCTTTCTCCCGTGGCTCCCTCCAATCTTACTCTTTCACAACTTCATTTCACGATTAGTGACTGTACCTTCTGTTGCTTGTCCTTGCCTGTTATTGTTAATCCCTCCATTTCCCTTTATTACCCAACATCTCCCCTTTTGTTATCTGCAAGAGCTCAGTCTTTTTTCACAAGCCTAAGTCTTTGGCTCTAGGCGTTAACATTTAAGTCAGTAGTCACAAACACTTTATGCACCGTAACGTCCTTAACTTCCACTACTTTATTGCCCATATCATGTGTTTCCTGTGTCCTGTGTTTGGATCCACATATATAGAGACAATTTGGTTTCCAGAGGGAGAGGCAACAGGGAAAATGAATCGGAAAACTATTAGGATATATCCTCTGCAGCAGCTGGAATCACAACCAGAGTCACAGATGATCCAACTGGACTCACACGTGCTCTGTGTCACACAGAGGCACACAGTTAGTTTTTACAGCACTGGACACACATTATATCACGTGGTCTATATACACTCTGAGGATAAATAAATGTCTCTGCTTTGTTATATCCATAGAAACAGACTGTTGGTCTCCACCCCTTTATAGTCAACACAAATCACAAATAGCTGGACACACGCTGCATTAATTTTTACGGTTAGTGTGAGCAGAAACATCCAGCTCTTTTCCATCCCGTCCCCCATGGACAGATGGAAATATAGATAGCGGGAGCAGGGGAAGTAAGAGAGGTAATAAGGTAGTTAGGGGGGACGATAGAGGGTTGGGGGGTGGTTGAGTGTCTCTGACCATTCCCCAGTTAGACGGAGCAGCTGCAGAGATAGTTGACCGCATTCCTTATTTCTGACACAAATTGAATTAATGGGTTGAGGGGAGTTTAGACGCCGCTTTTCCCTTCCCCTCCCAAGACTCCAAACCCACTCAGTGGGGCACTTCACCTCACCCCCGCCAGATCCCCAAACTCTAAAATGGATCTCTCAATCAAGGGTTCCCCATCTACACTCTCCTCACCCCCGCTGGACCCTCATCACCACCAGCAGCAGCCCACCCTCTTGAGTCAACACCTCCACACAGGGCAGTAAAAGACCGGGGCTCGGGTGACTCGCAGCAGGTGCGGGAAGCCTGGTGAGAGGGGCTGGCGGGGCATAAATCTCCCTCGGGGCTCCAGCAGTGCCGACGTGGAACACCCAAGAGGTGGGTCTCACAGGCGCCATGTATTGGCAACCAAGAACAAGGGAGGGGCAGGTGATGGAGGTTGCAGAAAAGAGATGCAGAGGGAAGGGCTATTTTAACCCCCTTCACCCCCTGTTACTGAAATGAGTGACACATGTTTATTGAGAGGAACTTGCCTGGCCCAGCATGTCGGGGGCGATGGGGATGGTGGGCCAGATTGCGGAGTAGACAGCGAAGAAGACCATCCAGAGCGCCATGCTTCCCCATACCGCCAGGTGGGAAAACTACAACAGAGCAAAAGAGAGGGACAGAAAGAAGAAGCAGGGAGGGGCGAAGAAGAAGAGGAGCCAAAGGGAGGTAGGGAGAGCAGGAGAGGATGGAGATTAAGAGACGGCATGAGATGGAATAGTTGACATACAGCTCATCCGAATATACACAACCTTTCCCTCCCTCCTTCCCCTGTCTTCGTCCCACTGTCTGTGATCTGCTGTAAGGGGACACTGTGTGAATTCCAGTGGGACTCTGCTTCATTACTGCCAGGCTGTTGTGTGGACAGCTGAACGGACAAGAGTGTCAGCGCCCTTCTGTCCATCCTGCCAATCTCTCTCACAAACTCCAACAGCAGAAAGGAGCCAAATCACGTTGCCCGTCACGGCCCGAGCTACTGCGGTCCTAAATTCTACATCCATCTCTACTGACTTTGTTGCAGCACAAAAAGTTTGAACCGAATACTCGGTCGGATTCTTGGTTTCGTTTAGTTATTCTTCGATCAGACATTTCATTGTTTCAAATATAATTTATAATATAAATTGTTTTACTGTATTTTATTGAGGAAAAGTTAATGTACAGCTGTTCGAGTTTTGCTTGTAAACCCTGCAGTCGTCTAATAGTATTATTATAATTAAACATCTTGTATATGTCTGGGGACTGCTTCACTTTGGTAGTAAACAGCAGGATGTCAGTATTCGCTGAATTGTACATCGACAGCCTATATAGATTCAACTTTTGACAGTAACCATATAGATGAGTATAAAAATACATTTCTCATGACTCGAATAGAACATTTTTTGAAAGAAATGGGGACATCTGGCCTTTAAGTTAACAATGTAAAATTACATCTGTATTTGCTATTCATCTAACAGATGGTAATCTCACTGTTTTGGCATCTATTTTTCTCCTTCGCTGTGCTCTTTGACGTTGACGTTCATTCGTCCTTTACAAGTCTAATCTCTTGAAACAAATTCAACACTTAAAGGTTCCCTGTGGGGTTTTAGATCTCCAGCAGCGCCATGGAGCTATTTTTCTATGAGTGGCTCTCGCTTTTTTTAACTTGCGCACATGGTACACATTCCTGCCAGTGGTTTAGCACTATTCCACTGATCAACAGGTGGCGGCCAAGATATTCTGCAATGCATCAGCAAAGGCAGAGAAGAAGAATACTACAAGCTTGTAAACATGGATGTAAACAATGCTGAATTAAAACATTTAAATAACTGAAAATAAAATGTTTTATGAGAAAGGAAATGCACTTGATGTGTTGGTTTGACAACAAGGATTCCTATAATGTGTGTTTTAGTGAGTAACATTGAATGTAAACTTAACTTCTGTTTGTTTACAAGAAACCTCCACAGGGCACCTTTAAAAACGGCCCATTTGACTGGCTTGAGTTGTTGGGAAGTGGTAATCTATTAACAGTTGGACTGTTTTTGATTTTCTTTTGAAAGTGGATAAGTTTGAAATATTGAAGAGGTAGAGGTGCAAGCAACTGTAGTTAAAGAAACCTCAAACCTCCGCTTAAAGTAAGCTCTTTTCTCTTTTCTCGTGTCCTTTCCTGACTATGAAGCATTCAGACCAAGTTGTGTGAAAACCTCACTCTGAAATCCACACAGAGTGGGAGCCCCCTCTCTGTGTGGTTGAGTAAAATACAGCACATGTGGTTCGACATATTAGAGTGTGTTACTGTTCCTACCCTGGTCCAAGCGGTGGTCTCCATTCCAGCTTTCAGACATACTGTAACTACCACATACTACACACACACACACACACACACACACACACAGGGGAGAGGGAGGGCAAATAAAAAAAACAGAGAAACAGGATTAGTTTGCTGGCGACTGTGGAGATAATAAACATTAATGTTTTATAGTAAACTAAGCAATGTCTGTTAAAATACTCTGGGCCCTCACAGCCTGTAGTCTACGCAACACAACAAATAAACCCCACTAACATTCACATGAGACTGTGGGAAGTAAAATGATAGCGAGAGTGTTAGATGGAGAAGTGAAGAGTGAGAAGAGATGGATGAGTGTGGAGAGGAGACAGACTGGCTAGACGAGACTGAGATTGACCGGAGACTTGTAACTGCTCTGAGGAAGCAGCACAGCGCTGGTGTGTACATAAATACTGTGCATGTGTGTGCACACATCTGCATGTCAAAAGATATCAACAAAAAGACACATATAAAAGTAAGTAAGATATTTACCGTGTAGACCATATTTCCAACAAACAGGTAGTCATTTCCCTGACCGTTACTGAAGGGAGAGTCTGTGGGGAACATGCACACACACACACACACACACACAAATTCCTCATTACAAAGAGTTACCAGGAGAATAATGGGAAAGTAAAGGAATTATTCCAGTAAATCACGTACCATGCTCTAACATTTTGAGAGGAAACCAAAAGAGGATAATTGAATGAATCAGTGCATTGATACAGTGACCCCAAAACACCTGAAAGACAGAGAGAGAGAGAGAGAGAGAGAGAGAAAGGGGAGAAAAGAGAAAAAAACAAGTCAATGCAAACTAATGCCAAAGCACATACATGCCCCTGCACTCCAACACACATAAAAACACACAAAAACAGCAGTTCCTCACAGTTTCATACAACATCCACTGTATTCTTGCCATCAAAAGTGCCCTCCTGCACTGCACACACACACACACACACACAGTAGGTTGGGTTGCTAGTGTACCCGCTAAAATGAAAGACTTTCTTATTCTGGACCTATGAATCTCATTAGTGGTTGCCATGGAAACATCCCACTCTTGTTTACTTGCTGGCGTCCCAAACAAACAAGCAGGCATCACTTGTCAGTCCCACAGATGAGCCACAAGGCATGACAAGACGAATGCAGAGTCTGATTTGAATTTGATTTAGGATGCAGCACGTGGTTGTGTGTGTAGGCGTGTGTAGGTGTAGGACCGTAATTGTGTGCGCATGTACCTTGGTGTTGAAGCCCTCTGCATTCTGGGTGATTCGATAGAGCTGTGGGAAGCGAAGCATGTTCTGCTGGCTGCACGGCCGGTCAAATATCCCCAGAGTGAACGGAGGCAGCGCAGTAAATATCTGCATCACACAGAAGATACACACAAAGCCATTAAAACACATTTGACTAGCTGGACAATCAATGTTCACATCAGACTGTCTGCAGGAATTCCTTAATGTTTTAAAAATGGGAAGCCTGCAGGCATCTGCAGTCAGACATAAGTACACACAGCAGTCACCAAAACACAATCTTGAACTCACATGTATACAAACTTTTCTGGTATTCAGAAAGAGCAGTGATAAGGAGACAAAGTAGAGTGAGACTGATGGAGAGATAGGTAGAGAGCGAGAGACGGCACTTAACAGGGAGAGGGTGAAAGTGAGGGAGAGAGAGTAGAGAAATAGAAAAGAGAAAACAGTTTGAGAGGGAGAGAGGAAGGGTACTCACCACATTGTAGAGGCCGATACACCAGCGCTCAAAAAGGATCTGGCCAGAGAATCCGTTCACAAAGGCAAACCAGAGCTGGGACACAAAGAGGGGGATGAGAGGGGATGAGAGGAACAATAGTGGAGACTAAATCTGCTTCAGGGAGGTACTGATAGTAAAAACAGCAGGGAGAGATGGACATGGTGCACATAATACTTTATTGTGACAGAAAAACTGAAATTCTGCATAAGAAGAGAGCAACTATTCTTGTATAAAAATCCTCACAATGGGTGAATTCAAGTACATTTAAAGGATCTATAAAAAGGTACTCTTCATAAATGCGATTATAAATTAACAATTTTGTGTTTGACACTGATACCTTTTTACACATCTTAACTGAATATTGTCCGCTTTCTATTGTAGTGTTTGTACTCATTGTTTTAATGCCTTCCTCTTGGCGAGGTCTCTCTTGATAAAGAGATCTTAAGCTCAACAGACTTGTACATGATTAAACAAGGGACACATGAACATCGGGTTGGTTGGCTCTGAGTTCATTTGCTGAAACACAGTGTCTAAATGTGACTCACGGGGAAACCTTCATTAACACCTTCACACACACCCTCACACACACAGATCAGACACAGGCTGATCTGAGGGCAGATAGAGAAAATGTCTGGGGCCGCTGGTGGGAGTTGTGGCATTCCTGGGCATACAGTGGAGCATACAGCCTAGGGGTGAGGTCAGATACACAAAAACACCCCCACCCCCCCTTATTCTGTCTCCAACAAGTGGGCAGAGACAGCCCCTAACCTTTGGCCTAAAGCGCTCTGCAGGGAGCCAATCATGTGAGATAATCATGGAAGCACACATACACACACACACACACACACAGGCACAGAGTGGCGTGAGTGGGACAGTAGGCTACAGGCTGCGGCTCCCATGAGGACCTGCACCTGCTGGCATCCTTAATGTCAGACAGAGGGGTAAGGGGGTTGGAGCGCAGCTGACATATACCCCTCATAACAGGCAGGCCAGGGCTGTGGTGTGCCCCTTCATCACACGCACACACACACACACACACACACACACACACACACACACAGTCTTGTCACTGCTGCTCTAAACACACATTTTTTCTGTGCATGTGTGTGCAAAAGAGACAGAAAGCAGACACCAGACGGGCACGTCGTCCATCACTGTCAACCATGTCGACAAACAGCTGCAAAACGTCTCTGTTAATGTAACTGTGTGTGTGTGTGTGTGTGTGTGTGTGAGCGCATTTGTGTGTCTAAAACAGAGAGGGTGTGGTGGGGCTCCTACCTCTATAATGTAGAGGACCACATTCTTATAGAAACAGTAGAGGATGCACTTGGTGACACGATTGTAGCTCCATGCCCCGTGGACCAATAGCAGCTTCTCTAGATAGGAGAACTACCAATCAGAGAGAGACAAGAGACAGGGAGATTTATTACTATAATTAGAAAAACAATAAGGAGTTCAAATGAAAATTTAAGATGGAGAAACAGGGAGAGAATATCAAGAATGTGACCGGGAGACTAGAAAGTTGAGACAAGAGGAGGCCCACTGATAGAGATAAGCGAGATGCCTAAAGGCTAAGAGATAAACAAGTCAATCAGCGAAAGTGACAGAATGCGTTTGTGTGAGACAGAGAGGATAATTAGGAGTTTACCCTGTTCACATTTTCATTTAGTTGTCATTAGGGGCTACAAATGTTTAAAATTAAGTGAAGATCAAAATTCACTGACATCTTCAAACAACTTGTGTTGTCCAAGCAACAGTGCAAAATCCAAAAATATTTAATTTACAGTTATATGAGACTGAGAAAAGAAGTTGAAACAAGATGTTTGGGATTCTTCATTAACAAATTAGTTAAATGATTAACCAAACTAAAACAATTATTTGATTCGTCAATCAACACATCAAATAATCAACTGATCTTTTCAGCACTGATGGAAATTTATGAGCTGAAAAACGATTTATGTAAATTGAGAAAGTTTGAGGAAAAAAGATAATAATGCCTAGAGCAGCATAAAATATTAAAGTATTACTCTGTTCAAGTGATTCATGTTGACATTTTAACATTAAACCCATTTCAGTAGTAAAAAAACAACAACATTTATTTAACATTGACATTGTAACGCTGCATAGAATTGTATAGATTTTCTTTTGGACTTAATGTTGTTGTTAAAATATCA
The DNA here is from genome assembly GCA_036023655.1 of Nannoperca australis. Lineage (NCBI taxonomy): Eukaryota > Metazoa > Chordata > Actinopteri > Centrarchiformes > Percichthyidae > Nannoperca > Nannoperca australis. Next base: position 30,366 of record JAVQJD010013610.1, read on the forward strand.
ACGCTTGTGATGAGCCATTTGTTTGTATTGATAACATGATACTAAGTGACCCCTGTAAGTAAATTCTCCTTCCAGTTGTCCCCTCGGGGGAGGTCAAAGATCAGGATCAGCTCGACAGCAAGCAGGTAAGGATTCAGTGTCTTGCCTAAAGACACTTACGCAGGGTGGAGAACCAAGCATGAATCTATTATTTGTAACATATCTGTTTGATCCTAACCACATCCATGCTACGTCTGCACCCCACCTGCGCTATGGAGTAGTCAGAAGAGTTGGTGGCCTGCATGCCCTCATTGCCGCTGATCCCCACTCCAACGTGAGCCGTCTGAATCATTCCCACATCGTTCGCACCGTCGCCTATCGCCAGCGTGATGGCCTTCACGTGTTTCTTCACCATATCCACAATCTCAGACTTCTGCAGCGGAGACACTCTGCAGAAACAATAAAAAAAGAGAAAGACACAGATGGTTGGTTGATATTATAAGTGTATGCAGCTGTCTGTGCCGGTAGGAAGGTAAAAGAATACTGTGGCAAAGAAAGAAAACGAGAAATACATTTGGAGATAACAGGGGGGAGAGAACTTAGCAAAGAAGAATAAAGCCTGAAAAACAAAGAGTGGGAAAGTTGAAAGAGAAAAAGAAAGATGGCACACACGGAAACAAACACACACACACACACACACACACACACACACACACACACACAGACTGCAGTGCTCTGTTTACTGCTCTTAACTGGGTATTAGGAAACAATGATTCACTGTTCTCCTAATATGACTCTGGATAGCTCACGTTTGATGTGTTTATATATGTGTGTGTGTGTGTGCTTACAGTGGTGTGTGTTTGTGCATGTCTGCATCAGAGTGTGTGTGTGTTCAGGGAGCTTTCAGTGGTACTCCACCCTCTTGACCTGTATTACTGATCCTGTTGTCTACAACCGGTTCTGTCTCTTCACTGACAATGAGGGACTCAGGGAAGCTGGATTACAGACGTGTCCCTCGGGGACACTGAGAGACGACTGTGAGGTGTAATGCCGCAGTTGCTGAAGTGTTGTGGATATTGTTTTACATTTTATGGTGCCATGTGTTGCATCTGCAGACAAGTGAGACCACAGCTCCATTCGATGCCCTCTGATGTGTTGGTTTCCTGTTTGGCTTTACTGGAGAGGTTTTGGAAGTGTTTATTTCCTATCAATCCTTCTTTTCTTCCACTAACTTCCATTGAAAGAAGCTGTGAATGCTTCAGATTAGTGCTAAATTATTCATGTAAGGAGCCATTTTCTTCATTGCACCTCATTTAAATGTGAAAAAGTCTAAGAAAATCTTTAATTTTGAGTTTAAGAGTTAATTCTTGACAATCTCACCTCAAGGTACATTTAGTGGCTGTTCCAGGTCTTTTGGTCATATCACATGGTCTTCCTTACCAATGGGAGTTTTCCCATTTTTCGAGCATTTAAAGGGTACATCGTCCAAGTTGGTTTAAAAAATGAGACTGAAAGTTAATTCTTGACTGTGGAAACAATAACGCAATGTCCATTTAGCAGCTATTCTGGAAGGTTTTGGCCCAATCACATTGTTAATTTTGTGAAGAAAGGGGGTTCCTTTTATGGCAAGCCCCTAAGACATTCCTGCTTCTCACATGCATTTGTATACCAGCCTTTATTTAGTTTAAAGTTCAGCTTTGGATAGTATTTGTTTTTAGAGATATATCATGATAATGCTTGACTGGTGGGGAAAAATCCAGCCCCACACACTGTGTTTACATTCTCAAAAGCTGCATTCTGGACCCAATGACTAAGCTCGAATTTATCCTCATCTCTGCTTTCAAAACATGCTTTGTATGCGGAGGCGTTGCTACCGCTTGTCATTCACATGTGCAAAGCTTAAGTGAGTCTTGTTCCTACTGCCTGCAACCTGTACGGTGACAACCATCAACAAAGGAGAAGACATGGGAGAAAACTGATACTGGGACTGGGATTAAACTTGTATAACAAAGCAAGTTGTATTTCCCACAGTACAGGACTTGCAACTGTAGTGGCTTACGTACAGTACGAGACAAAAACATTTGACAGTATCTTGAGATAGGGTATTTATGTTTTATCTAAAATGTGTTATTTATTTACCACAAATTCATACATTTCAAATCATTTGGAGGTACAGTAGGCCACTTGGTTATTGGCTGCGTTACGAGCAATGAACATAAATCAGATTATTTAAGATTAACATTACATTTCCCTGATTGTAGTAATTACCTGAGCCTCAGTGATGTATTAGGTGACACTTAAAGTGTGGCCAATACTTTAAACAGGAGTCACTTTCACAATGATGTGTGTGTGTGTGTGTGTGTGTGTGTGTGTGTGTGTTTGTGTGTCGGCTCGCTAGGTCTAGCGCCACCATGTTCGTCAGTGGTAATGATATTACCAAATTAAATTATGTGCAGCTGTATGAGCCATCACATGCAAACAGAATACAATATGATGCTTTGATAAAGATATGACATAATGAAATTATGAGCAGATGTATGAGCCCTTACACACACAAAGACACACACACACACACACACACACACACACACACACACACACACACATCCGGCTGCAGCCCACAGGTCATAAAGATGGTCTATCTTCTATGAATATGTAAGAAGGATCATGTCCCGGTCAAGCTGCAATCACAGAGCTGGGTGGTCTGCTTAGTATTCATACAAAAACACACACATTTACACACATGCACACTTCCACCACCCCACCACCCCACCACCCCACCCCCCACCAGAGGATATTTCCAGGGGGAAATCTCAGAGAGAGTCTTGGCCTCTATATTGGTTGCTGAAGGAAGGGATCAACCACTGCTCTTTGTTTTTTTACCTGTTTCTGCGTCTGAAGTGTATGTGAGTGCGTCTGCGCCTCTCGGCCTCTGACCACAAATCTCTCTTTATCTCTCTCTCTGTCTCACTCTACCTTTCTTCTAAACACTGCTAACAGTGTCTGGGACTGTGTAGAGCGGCGTTGGAGAGATGAAAGGCTCCCAGTGCTCTTCACGGTGGAACTGAGCAGAAAATGAGCAGCCGCTAAGTCCTCCGATAAACAAACGCACAGTGAAGCCAGGAAGCCATGCGTACGAGTGCACCCTGACTCTGCCGCCCCTGAGACACACACACATTCCCAAACTGAGAAACATTACGCACGTACGTTAGGTGAGACATTATCTCACAGAAACCTCTATACTTAAAAATCAAAGCTATAGCTCATTATGTTGAGACACCTTATTAACAGGATCGTGCCTTGGATACACACAGACACACACACACACACACACACATTCACAACAGGAATCACAAGCAGTGGTTCTCAACATGCAGGTCGGGACCTCCCAAGGCATTGTGAGATGATTACAGGTGAAGGGAACGCATTCTCTAACTCTAATCTTTGATTTTTGTTCATTGTGAAATGGATAGTTGGATAGTTTTATCTCACCAGCTCTCTAAAAATTATTTCAGACAACTCATGTTCAAAAATGTTTTTTTTTTTTTTAAACCCCCTAGCAGGACCTCCTACCCTAGGGGGTATTTGGTGATATTTGGTTGTGGAGAGTGAGGTTTGTCACATGCGTATAGCAGTGCAGCTCGAGCTGACTTGCAGGAATCGCTCCATTCAAGAGTCTGAGGAGCAAATGGTAAATATTGGCGAAACACAAGCCGCTGTTCAAGAACTACCTCATAAAATACGATCTAAAAGAGCTGGAGCTCCTGAAGGAAACGGGTTGAAACCTTTAAACGTGCAAAAGAGCAAACGTTTTAATAAATGAACCCTGATAAAACCCTTTTATGAACAAGTAATGGAACTAGTAAACACTTTTCATCAAAACTCCTCTTACTGGAGTACTGGAAGTTTGCTCTTTTTCACACTTTCTAAAACCGGCAACATTTTGATTTATATCAGGAACTAACGATGAATCAGAACAGAACTTTGATGGCAACTTTCCGAACTTTACAATGTCTCAAAAATTAGCTTCTATGGACACATTTTGGTCCGTACGAAAAAAGTATTGATGTTCGATAACCAGCCTTAGATATGCAGGGGAGGAGGGAGCGAGGTGCACAGAGAGAAGGTTAGAAGAAAGGAAGCTGGAGGCTGTTTGCAGGGCCTGTGAGACATGAGTCCGGATATGGCCTGGATATGCAAGGGAGAGTCAATTACTTCCCTCCTGGCTGTACACACATGCACATGCACACGCAGACACACACACACACACACACACACACACACACAGAAGACGAGTGGAAACTCTTTTGTTAAACATCACAGCTGGTGTTGAGTGGAACATAACCAAAAAAGGTAACATGCAGTAAACAATCTATGAACAAAGTGCACTTTGTATGAATGGAAATGTATAATGTCTATGCCTGTGTGTGTGTGTGTGTGTGTGTGTGTGTGTGTGTGTGTTCTGGTGCCCATTCCAGGGGTACCAGCAGTAAGTGAGTCATGGCTTCTTTGACATTTCCATGCAGCGTAGTGTATTACATTTCTCCTGCTGTGCAGCGGGACAGGCTTTTATCACCCTTGTTCATTTGCTAGCTGTGGGCAACCGACAACCTTTGCAAACACACATGCACGCACTCACGTACGCACGCAGGTATTCAGGCCTGCGCGTGCATACACACATTAACACTCTCTTTCTTTATCATGCACACAACAGAGCGAGAAAGGGTTAGGGCGAGGAAGATGTGGTGAGATTCAATGGATCTTTTTCAGTGACCAGGATTAATCGTATAGCTGACGTCTAACGTGTCATCACAGCTCACACCCTCACCTTTACCTGAGGAAGATCACTTGTGGTCAAAACATTGTCATGTTCGTGTAGAATAAAAGAAAACCTGCTAACGAGACAACAGTGTACAGGTATCTTTTTGCCTTTTTGTACATGTGGTGTATATTCAACCCCAGCTGAATACAGGTGCCGGACAAAAAAGCACCTAATACACAAGGGTTTGCCTAATGAAGACCTTGTAAGTCGAAATGTTGCATTAAAAAACACTTTTGGGAGCATGCATATTTTGGTGTGTGGACAACCTCTCCTTTTACTTTGTACATAGGGGTTTTTCCCACAACAGCACAAAGATCCTGTGTATCTGTAAAAGTTTTTCTAATACAGGGTGCTCGCCCTTTTGACAGAGTAAAATACCAGACTTTCTCTGGACGTCTTGCAGACTGATTTGTTTCAGTTTTCTTGGTCACAAGGCTGTTTCAAAAGATTTATGTGTGTTTTTGTAGGATTTTCACTTTTCATGATCCTTTTATGGGCACAAAGTTTTTTTTACCATGCTATGTTTCAACAGAATAACATTTCCATAATAGATAAGCAAAACAAATTGTCATTTCCTCATCATTATTATTTATTCCACCGCAGACAAATATTGATTAATATGTTGCTTTGTGAATTCAGAATTCCAAACATTTTCCAGACCTGTGCAGATACTCATAAACAGATCCAATAAACCCAGAGTTTGCTTACGCCTGTGTATGTGTGTCTATGTGAGTTTATGTGTGCGCGTATGTGTGTGTGTGTGTGTGTGTGTGTGTGTGTGTGATGAATGAGTCTTCCCTACCGGCAGCAGATGACAGCCCTGCAGGACAACGCCAAGTCAAGGAAGGCCTGGCGGAGCTCAAAGGACAGAGCGTATTTCAGCGTCTGACCATCGATGATCAGCGCCAGCTCATTTTCTTTCCTCAGAGAGTCGCCGAGGGATGAACAGTGAGCTGTCAGTGTGGCACGAGTAGCCTGCAAGGAGACAGACACAGAGAGGAAGGGTTTGGGTTTATCTTACATATATTTTTCTAGTATGTAGAATGATTGATACCCCCCCCCCCACCCCCCCCCCCCACCCCAAAACTAAGCTCCAGAGACTGGTTAGACAGTTTCATACATTATCAACATGCTTTTATTGACAAGCCTTCATCTCCAACATCTATTCTACAGTTGGCTCAAGTCGGCAACATACACACAAACACAGCAGCGCTCATGAGGAAGTATCAGGAAATGCCGTTGGCTTACAGTGAAAACCTAACCTCTAACCCTGAACCTCACCACTAATTGCCAACAACCTTAAATCTGCACCCTAACCAATCCCAACTCTATATCTCAGCCTGACAATGACTCTTTTTCTTATGCGATCTGGCAGCGATCCTTTCAAGTGGCCGCATTTTCAGGTTTTAGGTTTTTGTGGGGATGTGGTGGCTTCACAAAGTGGTGAAAATATAAATCACACACATCAAAACACTCAGACCAATTTGTTGAAAGGTCAGTACCACTGGCGGTAAATGGAAGACATGTGCATCTGGTTGCACGGGCTGCTTTCATCTGAGGGAATAATTTGCTTCTGTGTATACTAAACAATTAAAAACGCCAATATAAAGTTCACAGTTGCTCTAGACATCATCACAACATGCTACCAGGTCCTAGAGGCAGAGCTTAAATCTTTACTTCACAAAGCAGCAACATGCTACAGTGGGTGGAAATATGCAAAAGAGACACGGAAAGAGGGGGAAAAAAAGATAAATGAGCCGGGCTAATGTTGTGGCAGGGTAAAATGTGTGTGTGTGTGTTTGTGTGACTGCCAACTTGTCTGCGGGGCACTAGTTTGGGGCAGTTTTGATGGAACTCTTGATAATAGAGGAACAGGGATTAATAGAGAAAATAAACATCCCCCGGAGTTGTAATGAACTCCATATGGGGGAGCAGGCACGCTACAAGCCACCAGTCAGGCCCAACAACTAAATACAACTAAACACGCGGTAATTAGCTAGACAAGATCAGACTCTAGACACAAAAGTGCACAAATATTTGAAGATTTGGTGCCGTTAAGAATCCGTCTCTCACAGTGGGTCGTTGGCGACCATCGGGACCTGAGAGAGTCCGGTAACCCGCAGGGAGATGACCCCTCTGCCCACCAATCAGCATGTGCAAGAGGCAACACAGCAAGCACACAGACACATACTCACATATACAGGTATGTAACACAATCATATGAACAATGCAGTCTCTCTTCTTCTTGCCAAATAGTGATGCACACATGTTTCCGCACACAACTGTCCCTCCTCTTCCCAAAAATCCCTTGTTTTCTCAGCCTGAGGCTGTGTGTTTTTCTTTGTATGCCGGAATTCCTGTTTGCATTCACCTTTTTCCCCAAACAGGGGAAAGGAAAACAAAAACATAATGAAAGGATTAAAGGAGATTACAGGTTGTCAGAGTTCTGAAACTCAAAGTGTCTATGTGTGTGTGTGTGTGTGTGTGTGTGTGTGTGTGTGTGTGTGTGGGATGTGTGTGTGTTTTTACAGAGGAGCAAAACACGTGCATGCATGTACGAGTGTGTCTGTTTGCGTGTTGAGTGCAGGGGGGTTGTGTGTATGCGCACATGTAGGGCATGTGTCAGAGATGAGAATCTGACAAAATCTCCTTTTCCTCCTGCCTGTCGTCACCTCATCACAGAGGAATGGACACCATGAAAAAAAGCCTCAGCAGCACAACACAAAGTAAACAGCACGTGAACAAACACGTGAAAAGTGATTGTAAGAAAACAGTGTATGAAACATATCTGGGGAAGTGGGTGGTGAGCGTTGCACAACTTTCTGCACGGGGCTTGATTCTGCGAAGCTCATTCCAACATGACAAAGCTTAAAATTTCCACATCAACTGTACAAATTATTTTGAGAAATACAATAATGGCTTAGTTGTTAGTTGTAGTAGTGTGGATGTAATGTAATGCGAATATGTAAAGAGAGCGTCACACACATGGGTCACTCCTCAAGTCAATGCAAACAGTTCGCCAGCCTCGGAGTGAGTTGCTAATACAACGCAGCGACTTGTCACAGCAGGTCCAGTCAAAGCTTTAGCGGCGGCTGAGATAACCCGGGATAAGGTACAAACACTAGTTAGCTCCTAAATCTAACATGCAGCCACTAACTAAAGCACAGCAAGTCCAGACCCAACTGTATCCTCATTGCAAACAACGCCGACTTCACATGAAAAGAAACAGCTCACATAAGGTCCACTATGATCTGTTAACACTTTCTCAAAGAGAACAAACCTTGGACCAAACAAAAATCCATTACTGTGTAACTCTCCTCTTTCTCACGCTAAAATTACCTGCTATTTTTGGAGACCTCTGAGGAAAAAATTGCTTAATTCTTTGATTGCACCAGTTGCAATGTGACAGTTCTCATTAGCAAGCATTTTTATGTTCCAGACTAAATGTTTATTTTTCACATGCATCTGAGCTTGAAGAGGGCAGAAAACACTCACACTCACACACACACACTCACACACACACACACACACTTTGCACACCATGTTCACAGGCCCTTCTGCATGGAATTTTATCAGGTTTATATTTGGATCACAAAATAGGCAGGGCACAGAGGCGGTTTGAGATATCCCACGTCACCCTCTCTCATTGCATACTTTACCTTAAAATGCATAAGAACAAACACACACACACACACACACACTTCTCTCTCGCTGTGTATACATACACACACATATATATGTATATGGGGAAAGCTAAATGTTGATCGGTTCCAGGCCACCCTTTTCATTCAAAGCGAGCTCCATTGCTAGTGCCATTATGACAAATGTACATAGGCAGAGAATTAAATATACAGAAAGCACTAAGCAAGATAAATGGAAAAGGTTACAAAGAAAAGGAGATTGACGAAGGACAAGGAGTGTGAACCAGACTCGGGGAAAAAGGTAGAGAGAGAGAGCGGAGAAGGCGGAGAAAGAGGTGCTCATATGTGAAGTGCAGATTCTGTTACCAGTGAGATTTAATATACCATTTCATTACCACAGTGCATCTGTGCAAACACCTACATCCTCAGCTGCCTGGGCCAAACAAACACACAAACACAGCTAAACAAAAAAATAAAATAGACAGACACATTTTTAACAGTGGTAGGCCTGGTGACAAAAACTATAATAAATTGAAAAAATAGAGCATGCAGGTTGAGGCACTACAAAATGTGTGTGTGTGTTTGTGTGTGCATAAAGATGATTAATGAGCAGAAGAGTGATGTTGTTGGTTTAAGAGCTGTACTGCGGGAAGCGTGACGGGGAGAGGGGGATTGTGGGAAAGTAAGATGTAATGTATATTCAGACCTATCAAGGTGATCTGGGTAAGCATGTGCCACTACATCTAGGGTAAACAGAGTGTGTGCGTGTGTGTGTGTGACAGATTCAGAGGCAGAAGATAAAAAGGAGAATACATGTGTATGCTTGTGTGTCCTTCAGTGTTGACTAAACAGAAGGAGACAGGGTAAAGATTTGTGTCAGTCTGTGTGTGGCATGTGATCCGAAGGTGACAGATGGCGCTTGTCACAGCTTCAATGGTCGCAAACCATTTACCCAGGAGGCATTGCTCACAGACTTTGTTTTGATGAGGAGGAGCACCAAAAGGGGATCACATTACCACTCACTCATCACCCTCACATGGCGCAGCCAAATCTCCCCCTTCTTCTCCCCCATTTCTTTCTCTAGCCAGATTGTCTATCTCAAACTGGAAGTACAATAAACACTCCCCCTGCTTTATTTGCCAACACACTCCTGTGCTTCCAGTAAGATAAACACACATATTTTGTTGCTTGTTCCTGCTCTTCCACTAACACACACACAATTTTCCTGTTACACACCACAGAGGCTGTGTAGTCCCTTCCTGTGCATAGAGAGGGTGCTGACAGATGTGGAGGTAGTAGTGTTAAGGAGACATGAAGTGGAGAATGGGCTTGGCCGGAGGGGGGGCGACTGGCAGGATCCACCGCATAGATCAGCCTTCACACTGATAACAGCAGAGAGAGGGTGCGATGGAGAGAGGATAAAAAAAGGTGGGACAAATTGACAGAAGATGTCAACCTCGAGGTGAGATTTTGATAAGCAGCCTCTGCTCTCGCTCATGTGCTGGTTGCACTTTCAAACAGGCCCACATGCATAAAGAAGCTGAGCCTGTGGAAGTTATTTTAAGTGCGAGGTAAGTGTTGCTCTGAAGACAGTGCCGCTTTCATCCACACCGACCGCCAGTCCCAACCAGAGCTCTCTGAAGTTGTCTGGATTGACAGGCATGACTGTGACACCCACGTCCAAATGTAAATCCAGACTTCTGCATCGAATTATCAATATGATGTTTATGTGGGAGAGGATACCAAATGACTGCTTGTCTGTGGGATGTCATTACTGTACTTTGCGTATTAGTGGACACGAATCCGCCTTCAATATTCTCACTTTATAATTGGGTTTTGTTGCAGCAGTTCATCAAGTTGTTTACTCTGTCTCATGTTTACCGTGTTGCATTTACACCCCCTTGAAAGTGCGCTACAAGCGGCCCACGCTCAGCTGTAGATCATGCACTTGTCAAATGAAAAATTCCACTCATGTTTCATGTCAACCAGCTGTCCCTCTCAACCTTCCTGTCTCTGTGTACCACACACAAATGTGTTAGTACACCCACTTTACAAAAGAACCCTTTGAACGATAATAGCACATTTAATCTCAAACCCCTTCAACAATAATAACACACCCATGTAGCTGGTACAGATTCAAAAACCTGGTCATGGACACATTAGCATGGTGGACGGTTGCCATTACTGTGCCCCGAGGCCCTGCTTTCCAGCTGAAAGATTGAAAGATTCCCCACTGCCTTCCGTAGTGTTTAATGTTGCTGCTAAGTGGAGTGTTCTGAACGGAAAGACATGACGTGCGGAAAGTCAAAAACTGCATTACGCAAAATCACATTAAGAATAATTCTAGTCATAGTGAGAGTTAAGTCAATTTTGTAGTCTTTTCTATCTAATAAGGGCCTGTTCAAATCCAGAGTATAGAAAGATTTGTCTGAACAATGTGTGATTTGATCAGCTAAACCGTTTTACTCACCACTCTCATCACTGTCTTTTTTGTTTACACTGGAAGTCCCATCTTTAGACACCATCTCTCAACAATGGCCTAAATCCTCCACTGCTACAGTACATCCTGCCTCATCACAAGTCATTCAGCTGTGGAAGAGAGTTTTTTTCTCCGTGAAAATATTTCTAACGACACGGGTTAGAAAGTTTGTGTATGTGCAAAAGAATACTCAGACCTTATGATAACATGAAAAACATATGTTCGTATGTGCTATTGGGCCTACCTAGATAGATGTGAGCTTCAGCAGCCACATCAAGGCCGATAATTAAATCTGCATTTTATCATCTCAAACAAATAGCAAGGCACAGAGGTCTCGTGTCCAGACGAGATTTAGAGAAACTGCTGCATGCCTTCTGCCTTTAAAAGCAGAGTGGACTACTGTAACAGCCTCTTGTCTGGTCTTCCCAAAAAGACCGTCAGACAACTTCAGCTTCTTCAAAACGCTGCTGCCAGAGTTCAATCGAGAACCAACAGAACTGAGCAGTTTCTTAAATCACTACACTGGCTTCCTATTACTTTAAAATATGTTTTAAAGTGCTGCTGCTAGTTTATAAAACGTTCAATCATTTTTCTCTCTTGTATTTTTATTTCCTTTGTTGCATGGGCAACTTACATCTTTTTACTGCACTGGAACTGTATTTTATTTCATTTTATTTCATTTTAATTTTATTTATCTATCTCATTTTACAATTTTATTGTTTAATGTTTTTCTTCGCCTATGTAAAACACTTGATTTGCCTCTGTGTTTGAAATGTGCTGAATAAATAAAGCTGCCTTGCCTTACCTATGTTTGTGTAATCCCTGTAGAGGAGCGGCCAAGGGAAGACCGGCATAACATTCCCTTTGGCTGCAATTAAAGCCTATAACCCTAAATATGTGGAGGCAAATGTTTCATCCTCCGACCCAGACTATATTAACAGTATAGCACAGTATGTGATCAAACATGGTAGACAGGCTGCTAACAAAATCTTCCAAGCTGTATAAATAATGACCCACTGACTTTGGCTTTCACCCTCTTCGACTAATTACATAGGCAATTCTAAAGTACCCTTACTACCCTGATATTAAATGTTCACCCTGTCCAACTCAATTTTGTCAGCGTCTAAGTGGCATTGCACACTGTCTGGCTTTTGACCATCAGTTCCCAAAGTCTGGGAGCTTCCAGCTTCCTTTGATGCATGTGAATGTGATTAAAAACTATTTATTTTACTAGAAGCAACTATATTAATGGTAGGCACAATGATTATAGGTGTGAAGTTGTGCGATTCAATTTAAAATCATCAATCAGCATTCAAATCCATGGACACAGGGTTCCACTTGGATGCTTGCGTGCTAATGCCATGTTGATCTACTATAGACTAATAAAATCCCTCTGAAAGCTCACAGTTCACGACATCCACCATCTGTACAGTGACTTATATGAAGCAAAACAAATTATGAATGTAAACATAGATGTCTCTCCGTCAAGGTTTAACACACACTTTGGGCCCACAAACACAGCACTCACACACAAACCCATAAACATAAACAAACTGCGCCCCACACACACACACACACACACACACACACAGTGCCTACGCTTAACATTTATGAGGCATAATCTCCCCAGTCTCACATATAAACAAACTCTGTAAAAGTGAACTCACTGGGATTGTGTGTGTGTGTGTGTGTGTGTGTGTGTGTGTGTACGTATGTTTGAGTGTTAAGCACACATGAGGGCGTCGGAGAGTGTGTGAAAGAGAGACAGACACTGAGACACATGACAGTAATCAAGCCACTTTAGCTAAGCAGTCACACATGAAACCTGAATGCAAAGAACACATAGCTGGAGTGTAAATCTAATTTAGAGTTAAAGAATGCCCCGGATCTCACTCTAATTAGCAAGAGGAACATAAGCAGACTGAACACCTGAGTGTTGTGAAAGAGACAGAGAGACAGAAGGAGAGGGAATGAAGTGATAGTTCAGTGCTTCTCTCTTTTCATCCCTTTCTCCAAAAAGGGACACCAGAGACTTTAATTACCTGCACCTGTGAGCACACAAAGAGCCCCACCCACCAATCTGGCTGTGGACCACACCCTAGTTCCCACGGAAACCTGCTTAAGACCCCACCTCATAACCCCCCTCCCTCCTGTACACATACAAACACGCACAAAATTCCCAGTACTGTACAAAGTGCATGAAGACGTGAACGAAGGAGGTCAGCAGGAGGAAGTGGAGGGTCTACTCACATCCAGAGAGTCCTCGTTGACGATGATGAGGGACATGCCGTGTGTCACCAGGCGACAGGAGTAACCTGAGGAACAGAAACAGATAGCGGAAGGCAGTGAATGGGGGATGGGACAGAGACTAGATTTACTCAAAACCCCCAAAACTGGTAAAAACTGGTCTAATGTAAGACTGGAGCTGCAAAACCCTGCTTCATTCTCACACACAGTTATCTGACTCCATTCTCCTCCGTCAGCCTCCAGCCATCATCGTATCTCTACTGAAGTCTGTTATGCAGAGTTCAACTACATCATGCACCGATTAAACACAGCAACGCCGCTTATTCATTATCCTGAATACTAATACAAGTGTAGAGAGCAGTTTAATCACATAATTGTTTTGGGGGAAAATAAAAGACGATTTGTACGGTACAGTCTCAGAGGATGTCCTAACTTTCTAACTCAAAAAGTATTGTTGTGGACATCCTCCACGCACAAAACAAATCCTCCACGACCGCCTAGACAAACCGAACGCACTAATTTCATTGCTGTGCGACTTTAAGTCCCTTCTACCCTGCATGCAATGGCCACTGGCATATTTCACTTAACAGACTGGAGACGTGTCTGGCATTTCACAGCCCCACATAATGCCCGCTATTCTTCTAGCCGTGATTTAATAAACTCAACACAATTTCCTACACTGCTGCACATATCAGGCTGCCGTGTCAAGGGGACGTCCTCACCATCGCTGGAATTGCCTACATCACTGGCAAACACTCCACTAAAAGCACCCTCGTATCCGATACGCTGCTCTTACTTTCCATCTGCTTGTGGGAGAAGTGTCCTTCTTGTGACTTAAACTCACATTATAGCTAAAGTGTTTATTTGAACTGCTTTCACCTATGTTGATGGCCGTCTCCTGCTTGTCTCCAGTGAGGACCCAGATCTTGATGTCAGCCCTCATCAGAGTGGCAATGGTCTCTGGCACGCCAGCCTGGAGACGGTCCTCTATGGCTGTGGCGCCCAACAGCATTAAGTTCTGTTGGTGGAACAGAAGAGCGTGAGAGATAAAGAGACAGAAACCATTTGAGAAGTAAGATTCAAAAAGAGAGGGAGACCAAACTATGGGACAAAGAGGAAAGTAGGTTAAAATAAATCACATTTAGGCTGCAGATTCAGCCAGACTTCACCAGCTGGTATGTGAGGGCTCTTTATCTCCAGAGAACATCATCCATATCTAATTTGAGGATGAGAACAATGCCAGCGAGTTCAGTTTGGTTGGTACAGCAGCTCATTTTGGACCTCTGTACCAACTGTGTCTTTGTGCCAAGTAGTAACCCATTACCTTTCCTCTCCGTGCTGTAATTTGTTCAGCATTTAAATGCATGTGTACCCTCATTAGACACACTCGGACGCACACACAAACACTCGCACAGACACACAAGTTAACACTACAGTGTTGTTGACTCCAGTTTTATGGGGCTTTTGGCAGGCTGGTGCAGGTAATTATCCTTGTGGTCTCCCAGTCTGAGCTCCCCTCCTCCTCCTGCTTCCTCTTTTTTTTTTTTTCCTCTCTTCACTTACTTTTTTCACCCCAAGACTACGCTAAATCCCAGGTTTTCTCACCTATCAACTCTCTTCTGAAATATATATTATTTTGTTCACTTTTCCCTCATTCTGTGCCATTCTGACGAACCATCACAAGATTACCAAAATGTCATCCCTTTGCCGAGGGGCTGTATCTGTCTTTACATTCTGCTACAAGAAAAGACTCACACCTTTAAGGGAAATCTGACTGTGTGTCATGAAGGAGCCCCATGTTAATTGAAGTGTAGGAATCAATGGAGCCACTCTGCCACCTGCTGGCGAACAGGAATTGTGTGTTTGTGTGTGTGAGTATGTAACAGAAAGATTGATTTCATATGTATCAATACTTGTATTTAATTTTATATCTGTTACAAAAGGAAATTAAATAAAAAATGAACCTGTTACTGAAAATTGTACACGTCAATGACGGTTTAACTCTTAAAATAGAGACATTTTAAGACTTGCAGACACAGAGACATGTCATAAGGTCGGCAGCCAACAATACACATTACTACAGAGAAAGAGATGGTGTTCACCTTTTCCAGTAGTTCATAACACTCCTCTAGTTTCTGAGCACGGTCTTTGAGCACAGTGCTGACACGATTGTATTCCTTCAGCCACTCCTGGTAGGCGCCTTCCTCCAGGTCCACATAGGCAAAACACAGAGTCCTCAGGCCTGAAGGGATGGGAGGAAAAGACCATCAATCAGTGTGATCATGAAGCAGGAATATTATATTTTATATGGGATGGAGTAGTCCAGTGTTTTTCCATTGGAACGCTGAGAAGCCGTCACAACAGAGGTAAACTCAGGAAAGATGGTTCTGATGTAATTTAAACCGGAATCAGAGGTGGGACCAAGTAATGTCAAGTCTAAATCTAAATTCAGATCAGTCCCAAATGTGAGTTTTGAGTTTAATGTAATGCCGTTAAATTTATTGCCATTTCAAAATTCTCATTTTTCCTTCTAACCTTCAGTTGCAAACTGTTCCAGATGAGCAACAGTAAGTTCTTTGTACTGGGACGCCTCAGTCAGACGTTCAAAAATGACATTATCCTGGAAAACAATGAAATGAAATACAGCATTAAATGAAACATGTTCAATTACATTCAGAGTGCTCAATTACAATTCTGATGAGATAAACATACAGCTCCTTTGCAGTAGAGCCGCAGCTTCCCGTCGGGGGTTCTGACTACCACAGACATGCGTTTGCGGTTGCTGTAAAGGAAGAAGTGGGTTTAGTTTTAAAACACATGGCAGTCTTATATTACTGAGTTATATACTGACTGAGGAGAACATTAAAGGGAGTATTACCTGGAAAACTCCAGCACATTCAGTAGCTCATAGCTCATCTCTTTTCCTCTCTGAAATACACAACAAAATGTCAGCTCCTAACGTTGCAAAAATCCGCTCTTACACCACTAAAACTCTCAGATACACACTTACAGCTTCAATTATGACTGAATGCGGGGTTCTCGCGGTGAAGACAAAGCCGAGTCCTTTGGCCCCTTTGACCAGCGCGCCTTCATCTGGTGAAGAGGCCTGGTAAATGATCTGGTTTTCCTCTCTCTCTGGGACCACCGTGTGGCACACTGCCATCATTGTCAGGAACTCACAGATTTGAGATGATGTAGGCTGAGCACATACACACAAACAGAGTGGTCTTTAACAGCATCCTCTAGTCATTTGTGGGCAGCACAGGTTTGCTATAAATAAAGAAATATCAGTAAAGCTTCAGAGACTCCTACATGGTTCTCGATGTTCTGGATGAGAGTTGGATCGTCAAACTCTGTAGAGTTATTGCTGTTGGCCGGAAAATTGCTGTGAGGCAAGAAAAAGCAATTTATGAGGAGTTATTTTAGTTATTGTGTAAAAAAAAACAATTTTAGGTATTCAAATAGCATTGCAGGCTAAATTAGGTCAGTTTTTGTCAGCTTTTTGTAAATTGTTCTGATCAAAGCATACACAGCATTAATTTATCAAAATGTGCAGGAAAAAAAAGGAAAAGAGAGGGGAAGACGAATGAGAAGGTCAGAGCAGAAGGTCACTCACCTGAAGTCCTCCATCGAACGATCACAGTCAAGATCAGGGAAGTGGCTGCAGTGATGAATGAGGTTGTATGGCAAATGAGTTGATTAGTTCATTTGATCAAGCGTGCGTTGAGTTCAGTCAACAGAATTAATGACAGCATTTTCTTTATTAGTTAGTCTATGACATTGATTAGTTTAACAATTTGAGATGAAAGGAAACTCAGTGCATTTAGTGGCATTCTGAGCTAATTTTCTTTTAGTAGGAGGCTCCTTTCACAGGTAGAGCAAATAGGCAAGAAAACGTTTACAAAAAAAAGAGAGATGACTGACCCATATGTAATTCCAGCAATGGTACACTTCTTAAAGTGCATGACGTTACAGGTCAGAGTCCCTGTCTTGTCAGAGAAGAGATACTTCACCTGGAAAAGACAGACAGACACAATAGGTAATGATAGCAAACACAGCACATTTAACGTGTGTATTGATTGAGTGTGTATGTAAAGGTAAAGCCACTGATTATGAGGAGGGCAAGAAACTGACCTGGCCCAGTTCCTCGTTAAGATTGGAAGTTCGAGCCATGGCCGGAGTGTCTGTCTCTGCGTAGTACATCTCCACGTCCTGAGGGAAAAACAAACAAACAAACAAACATTTGACTACCAACAGTAAGTACATTTGAAAACATGCATTACAAAGCACACATACCCAGTTGATGAAGAGGGCCTGTGTGAACTTGACCACCTCCAGAGTGACCAGCAGGCTGATGGGGATCAGGTTGTTGTACAGGATGATGAACGTCAGCAGGTTATATGCAAAGTTAGTGGAGATGTCACCTGTACAAACACACAACATTCACTCATGTACCGATCCTTCAATTGTGAATTAATCCTAATACCTCATTAATGTAAGAAGATTTAAGTTACAAATTGTGAAATGTGTGTGTGTGTGTGTGTGTGTGTGTGTGTGTGTGTGTGTGTGTTCTCACCGGCCCGGGACAGGTACCAGCAGGCATCTTCAGTGTGTTCTCTGTTCCAGATGGCGGCGCCCACAGAGCTGACCAGAGCCATGACCAGCAGGATGCCAAACAAGACCAGGATCTGCATGTTGGTCACCCGCTCCACATTAGAGCGCTTCAGTGGTGCTTTGGTGGAGTTCTGGGTATTGGACAATTAATACAACAAGTGAGAAACACGAAGACACTCTCATTAAGACGGTGCTGGATGGGGATGCAATTTCACTGAGTTACAATGGTCCACTTGCAGCACCCTTTAAACTTGTTTGCTTGACTAATTGTGTGTGTCATGGGCAATTATAAACATGAAACTAGCATTAAAATGTTAGAAATATTTTTTTGGCTGAAGAATGTGGAACATTAAATGTACTTCTCAGCTTGGATGTCGTACCAGTTATGAATGTGTCACACAGTTAATTAAAAGCTGTAAACTATTCCTATGAAGTTCCAAAAATTGGAAAATTCTTGTCATTAAAAAATATCAAATTAAACTTCAAAATATCCTTTGTGATGTTTTGAAGGCAGAATTTTTCACACATTATACACAGTTTCCTGACTTCAGACAAGACGAGACAATTGGGATTACCTGCATCAGTTTGGAGTCATGGCCAGTGTAGACAACAATTCCCACAACCCACTGTGTGTTTCTGAGCTGGGCGCCGCGCAGCAACACCTGGTCTGGACCCAGGGGAGCTGGGCTGAGGAGAACAAGTGAGATAACGCAAAACATGATAAATGGGTGACCTGGATTTTTTTGTTATTCTCAAGTTTTACCTTTTTTTGTTATTTCATGAAACCCTTTGTAAAATTTTAACTCATGAAGAATGAAAATGCTTTTACTATGAAAGGCTGCACTTTCTAGACATTTAAATTGGATAAGATAACTATAAATATCTATGGTATGTATATAGTATGTATATAGTATAAAGTTCTTTCCTGCTGTCATGTCCAGATCTGTTTTATACAAAGATACTATATATAATTAAATAGTATTGACTTACTAGTAAAAAAAAAAAACTTTCTATTGTCAATTAATAGCAAGTGTTTGTGTATTTTTCCTGATAACTGATCAGGAAAAGAAATGACGTATATGTGTGTGCGTGTCTCACTTGAGGTTCTCCAGCCGCAGGGTGCCAGTGAAGTCATACAAGTGTCTGTTCGGGCCTTCGCACTCCAGACGACCAGAGAGCGCCATCAAATCCTCCAGGTTCTGAGCACCAGCTGTGAGCGGGAGACCCTGGAAATAAATGAATCGTGACAAGTCAAGTCAAGGAAATTTTATTGACGGGATAGTTACAAAGTGTGTTATAGAGAGAGAGAGAGAGAGAGAGAGAGGAGAAGAGTCTTAAAAGCAAAGAGTCTTGAAAGTATAAGTTGTTTATAAAGCAGAACTACATTCTAAATCATTGTGTTAGCAGCTCTTTAACATGGGTGACCCACCACAGCTTTCAGAGCTTACAAATACTAAATCCAACCCTTATTTTATTGTGGGATTTACAGCGTTGACATGGCCAATATTTCTGACCTCGTGCAGAATCCATGCACTGAGAACTCTGACAGATTTGCTCCCGTGTTTTACCTGTCTGATCTTCAGGTTGGTTTCTCCATCCAGGTTGGAAGTCTCAGTGTAGCACATGGCCTGCGGCTCGCTGTGGAGGAGATGCAGAGTTGCGATGTGCTTAAAATTATGAATCCATCAATCGACCAGAAATCAGTCAATGAATATTGAATAATCGATTAAAGAATTATTTTGATAATAATAATTTAACTATTCATAATAATAAACATTTGGTCACAGATTCTCAAATATTAATATTTGCTTCCTTTACACCATTTAATACGCTTTGGGGTTTTGAGTTGATTAATTTTAAGACAATAATTTAGGTTCCCGTAATTTAAGGTAAGAATTAATAATAATATTTTATATACTAAACGATTAATCGATTAATCAAAAGACTAGTCAACTGATCAAGAAAATAATCATTATCTGCAGCCCTGGAAAGTTGTATAGCACACAACAAACGATTAGAACAGACAAACATACTCAAAGCACATGTGTGCCCACACACAAACACACACACACACACACACACACTGGAGTCTGACCTGGAGGACACAATAACCATGTCAGCTGGAAGGTGCTGGCCATTGGTCACCTTCACTATGTCTCCTACTGCCACCTTGTGTTCAGGATGCAGCAGTGCAACAGCGTGAGAGAGAGAAAAAGGTGGTGAGGAAGAAAAAGGGGGGTGTTAAGACATAGGGTAAGGGGTAATGGGGATGGGTAAGGGAGGAAGACAGAGAGAAGAAACAAAAGGCAGGATAATTAGTGACGAACCAAGTGGCAGCCAATGGAGAGAGAGGAAGACTTGAGATAAAGTGAGCACAGCAGTGCATAGCTTACACGGTTTTGATTAGGCTGCAACAGAGGCAGACCAGAAAATAACAAAGATTGCGAGCATGTAGATAAGAGAGAGATGGAGAGCCGAAAAAACAACTAACAATATGAGAAGAAGTTGAGAAGTTCAAGTCAGTTCAAGGAGACGTGGTACGGTGCTGCATGTGCCACAGCCATTCAAAAAATATTCGCATTTTAAAAAATCGAATCTTTAAATAGTGTGGAAAATTCCTTTGACACTTTATAGCAAAACCAAAGAAAGAGCAGAAGGGAAAAATCCTTGTGAGGTCAAAAACATTCTCTGGATTATCCAATTACAAGTTTGGGAAAGCAATGTGGAGTTGGTGTGATCAGAACAGACAAACCTGCTCTATCTAGTTCTTTAGCCTTTGTTTTCTGGAGATCTGGAGAAATAAAGTTGTTTTCCCAGTACACAGGACGGGAGATAAGCTCCAACACATCACTAGCTTTAATCTGGGGAATGTTTACTGCTGCATTGCCATTGTTTTTTCTTATGGCACCTTACTTCGGGCAAACTAAGTAATTGATGATTAATTATTAGTAGTAATAATGAATCATCATGTACAAAGTAAAAAGGGAATTTTTCCACGTTTTAGTCCTCCTCTCAAGAAAAAGGATCATTTCAGGGAAACTACTTGTCACCATCTCTCTTTAACATGAACATTGTTGAGTTAGCAGGGCAGCTCTGAACAAATTCCTTCACCTGTTCTAACCCTGAATAACAAGGGGGGCTAAATTCCTGCTCTATACTGTTGTCACCCACATAACAAGGACTCAAGTCTGATTTGATTTGATCTGCTGGAGCAAGACGGTACACAGCTGGACTCCGTTAATGAGTACATTCAAGAAGAAGACCATGTATTGTGCTGAGAAAGAAAGAGATTGCACTGGAACAAAAAGCTTTGCGTGAGCAGGTCATAACTGGTTCAGATGAACTGCAGACCAAACATTAATTATTAAATAACTCACTTGATAACTGGCCCTAAAACATCAATACTAATTGGAAGCGTTTCTTTTTACTGTCAGAGATCCAAAGCACAGACCCTGATGAAACGCAGACTGAGTGACTACATGCTCGCCACAAGAAGTAGATCACAAGAAATCCTGGAAACCAAAAGAGCTAAAATGTTATTATTTAATAATAAAAAAACACTAGCTATGTATCATTTTGCACTACGAGTCAGACTTAGTGCACGTTTGGCTGCAAAATACGTGACATCTAATAATCCTGTCTCAATATTTATTCTATCATGTCATTTTATTACTGTTTCTGCTTTTGCATTATCTCTTGCCCAAGTGCACTGTCTTATTATTACGCTATTATGTGGATGTATTTGTTTGCTAATTTACTTATTTTCTGTTTTTAAAAGAAGTGCATCTCTTCAGTTTGCACCTCCTTGAAGCCGTATTATTTTACGGTCGAGAGAAAAGACAAAAAACAGGACTGACGAGTGAGAGAGCAATAACGATGAAGTCTTTGATGACTGTGATACCTGTTTCCAGATGATCGTCTGCCAGGCTCCGTTCCGCAGCACTGAGAGACAAGGACAACACAGCCGTCAGTCAGCCTATAGAGCAGCGCTCATACAGTATTCATAGCAGCTAAACTTTTGTCTGGGGTCTGCACTATAGTGAGTGACAGACAACAGCTATTCACTCAGCCATGAAAGGAAAACAAAACCCTCACAAATAGACACAAGCACGCTCATGGAAAAGCACACAGACAGTTGATGCACATTAACAAGCGCACGAACACACACACACACACACACACACACGTACACATACACGATACCTGTTGTCTTCTTCTTGTTTACGGTGTTGTCTGCTTTGTGTCTTTTCTGTAAAAATAAGAATTAAGATGCATTAGCTTTTAAGTTAACTATATAATGTCCCTCTTTCCGACATCTAAAAAGTTTTTAAAATGTGTAACTTCTGCCCATATAGCAGGTGGAGGTGGTGCTGTGGCACTCACGTAGTCCTCTATGATCTCTTTGATCCCGGCCACAGTGAGGATGAAGATGAGCGGGACCAGCGTGGTGTAGCGACCAGTCGGAGATACATCTGGGATTTGCTGATGAAAGTCAAGAAAGGAACCACTCAGGAATCATTGATGAGTGTTGAGTAGGTTAAAGCAGCCATAATGGACCAATCACGGTGAGAGGAACATTAGTTGTTACTGCATTACGCTATACATTAGAATAACATACATTAGAATAAAGATGGATATTGTTTTCAACATCCTTGTATACTGTATAATGAATCATTGATGGGCAGGAAGAGCCATGAGAGCATGATGGAAAGCAGTGTAACTTTATACTAGCTCACGCTGAGGAAAAAAATCAAAGTGCCCCTCTTCTCCTATCATCCCATCAGAACGAACATATTGTCAACCAATCAGATAGCGACTATAGTGATGATCTTCTTTGATCAGTCTTTTCAGTTTAGAAAAAGTCTAAAGTTTGCCGTAATGATGAATAAATACAACATAAAATATTTAATGCAAATGAGTAAATGAGTAATATCTAATAAACATGTATTGATATGTTCATTAAGGCTCAAGCCCGTGATGTGGCCCATTTGTAAAATATTCATGATATTCATATTTATATTTTATTCTGTTCCTTTAGGCTTTCTGAGGAAATCTGCCATCTCGAACAAAACAACTCTCAATAATCCATAACTCAGTATTTGAAAAAAGAAACGGGGCCTGTATGAATACTGGAATGGTTTGAAACTATCTTTTCAGTATTTATCATCTAAAGCCTGTGTGGGCCACAAAATCAACCCAAAACCAAACAGACAGCGCAGACTTCTGTTCTTACTAGTGGGCTTTACCTGCATGAGGGCGATGAACAGGAAGAAGGCGTTGGCAGCCCGCCTGATCTGCTCATACAGGAACCGGGGCAGAAAGGTGAGAACCCCATACTTGGTGGTACTGCAGAAGAAGACAAGGAGAGAGCAGACTTTACATTTTCTTTACATACAAACATGTGGAGAAAGAGCCAGGTAGTGCATTAGCAAAAGCAGGAAATCGTGCACAAATTATGTGCTAATGGTTTTTTTATCTGACACACTCAACAGCATTACCTTAAAGGCTGAATAACAACAGACTCCATTTAGGTTTCAATATTGCAGCACTTGAAAATCTATTAGAAACACTCAATTGTGCTCAGAGAGGGCAAACAGGGCCATTACGGGCTGCACACACATCACACCTATAAATAGACCAACACTTTTAATCCAGAAATCTAAATTTAGACCCAGCACCCGAGAAAATAGGCGCAAGAAACCTTGGCAACCTCAACCTGTCTGTCAATCAACTGTATTGATCAGATAACTGTATTGATGTATAGTGGGGAGCTTCGGTAAGAGCTTTTAGAGAAGCTAAAAATAAAAAAAGTCAACCTTCAAGTCAAGGCCTGCCTTGTTTTTTCCTGTGTGGCCTTACTGAAAAGTCAGAGCTTTTGCAATGGCTTCTGTTTAATGGATAGTTGTTTGTGTGTGTGAGTGCATGAAGTGCATGCACTGAATGTCAAAACACATCCCTCAATCATAGTTCAGAATCTCTTAAGAGACGAACCCAAAAACGCTTTCCCCGTCTTCCACACTCACACAGACACAAAATCACTAAGAGCAGGACATTACACACAAAACAGAGTAGCAACAGCTGTTAGCCTGACACACACACACACACACACTCAATGTCTTGACCCTGATACTCTGAATACCTCAGAGTTAGTGATACTACACCTATGATCCAGCAGATAAAGCTGCCATAATCTAGTAAAAGACAAGTGATACCAGACTTCACACACACACGTTTCCACTGGACGAGGCAATAAAACATAAAAAAGACGCAAAAGCATCTGTCTGTGTTATTGTTCATGCTATAGATGTCCAACTTGCTGGCGGTGTTAACAGCTGTTAGCTGCAGGGGTGACACTCTCCTCCTGCTGTGTGGCTTTGTCATGTTTTTTTATTGAAAAGGTCAGTACTCTTCATACATTAGAGACCAAAAGAAAACACTGGGGTGAAGTCAGAGACGAGATATCCCTCTAAGTGGAAGAATGCGGGCAAAACACAGGTAGATTTGTTGAAAATGCAAGTGTTTGTATAAAATAAAAAAAAGAAATGATAATGCTATGTCTTGTTCTAAGAATAATAAAGTAGGTTCATTTGTTGTGTTCTTGAGAGAGCAGCGCTAATGCTCAGGTTGCACAAACACAACTGAAACTAATGAAATATGGAAGTGGGGGACCTAGGGAATGGAGAGGAGGAGAGTTGAGTGTACAGATAAAAGCTACAAAGCTTTAATCTCAGTAAATCAATAAGGCTATTGAACCTTTAGAACATAAACTAAAGAGTTACAGGAACACAGGGACATCAAAGGGCATGCCTCTGGAGGCAGAGTGCTCCTGACTCTCCAATCAGCATACAGCGGGGGCAGAACACCACACGTGATCCCTTCAGATGAGCCAAGCAGCACCCGCTTTAATCTTATTTGTAGGGCTGAAATAGAATCTTTTAAAAGTGAAATTGAATCTACTGACAATAATGGCAGACCACTGAACGTCAACTGACTAACGACAAGCCTTCAACTCGTGAGAACATGAGTCTGGTGCTCCATATGGCGCCAGGCACATTTGTACATACAAATAGGAATAATACAAGGTGAAGACCAGGGACAAATTAAATTGGCGTCTGTCCGAAACAAACTAATACAATTTGCCTGACTGCGACTTAGTATTTACGGCCACAACTGAGACCATAAAAAATGCCGACGACAGCTGGGATGATGTTGATAGAAGAGGCTGCGGTACGTGCCGTTTGGCTGTGCTCATGACCCTGCCTGTGACAGATAACTACATGCAAGCAGGATATTCACTCAGGTGCTCACTGCTGAGGCACATGGGGCTGACCACGACACACCAGCACAATATGTGAAATAATGATGACTCTTAAGTGAAGTGTGGTCTAAGATTTGTTTTTCTCTTCTTGCCTCATTCATGACTGTGAAAATCACACCAGAAATCAGATCAGACGGCTTTAATTCTACAGATAGATATATACTTTGATAGACACAGCTAAGGCGCTTTCTGAAATGTATGTAAACACATGGAAGTGTAGTTACTTTCATTGTCAGCCTTACATATTCATGAGGACGTATTGATTAAGCAACACGGTTTATGTGAAGTTGTAAAGCCAAGCACTTTTCCACTGAGATTCTCAAGTGGACTTATGTCAGCCTCGCCCATGGGGTCTGCTGCAGAGGTGCAAATAATCACTTAATAGGTGAGTTATTAAATAGCCTTATTAATAGAGTTTTCCCGGTAAAACTGTAGTAATTGTAGAATTGAAAGCAATTTATTTTAAGTTACTGTGATTTAAAGAGGAAATTCTTGAGAGAGAAAAAATGAAAAGAAAAAATCTCAGTGTTCCAAAGTCTACTTGCCGCATGGCATGCTGGGAAGGAAAACATACAAACAGAAGGTAACGTCCTTCAACCTGCAACATGGGTGTAAAGCCCCTGTGAGCAAACATCCACAACGCCGGTGTGTTCTTTAGCAAGACACTAAATCCCTACAAGCTGAACCTGCACTCTGACCTCGCTGGAGAAGCCTATGGGCAAATAAAGTATTTGTATTAAAGTAAATGTAGTCCGGACGAGCTCATCACCCTCTGAATAAACACAAAAGGAACTAAAAGTATACGATAAAATGACCAGAAATGTCCGAAAAGTCTGATTATATGCAGGCTATACTTTGTTCTGGGAAACAATTAAAACATTAAATGAGTTGTGATCTACATAACTCTCTCTCCCTGCTGGCTGTTGCTATACGACGTTCAGTGAACACCCAACAACAACAACAACAAAAGCAGCTGAACAACATGCATCACAGCAAAACGTGCAGTGGGTGAACGCTCGGAGTGACACCTACCTGACGTGGTTGTCGCAGAACTTGGTATTCTGTGGCCGGTTGAGCAGCACCGTCCGCGCGGTGGCGTCTACGGGATCCGCCTGGGAAGTGGTCCCGGACATCTCATCATCTGCCTTGCGGTAACCGGCGGACGAGCAAGCAGGTCCTGCACCGTTGGATTGATGGGAGAGAGGTGAGGCTGAGTGAGTGTGAGTGAGAGACAGTGAGGCGGAGATAGAGAAAGAGAGAGAGGGAGGGAGGGAGGGAGAGAGACAGAGACATAGACGAGAGACATGGTTTACGGTTCAAAAGACGACCAATTAGTAGCCTACCAGAGGCTACTGTGTGCTGACGTACGCTGAAGCCGGTAGGGTCGTTTCGTTGACGTTTCCCGTTATAAACAGCCCCCCCTTGTCTTTCAGTATTATTATGCAGGTACCATCAATGCACACGCGCGTTTCGCGACGCCCACGGGACCCCCCGCGTATAATGGATGTGCTGAGGGATGCACAATGGCGAACAAACACCCCGGGTTTGTCTGTTTTATCAGCACGTCAACTTGTCCACATGTAACACAGGGAAGACCCGGCGCACATCGAGGCTGCCATTAAGCTACAGGCACAAATGATCTAAAAAACAAAGTGTGAGAGGAGGATGCACCACGCTTGTTCTGCAGACTCCCCGCCCGCCTGGCTTTGTCATCTCCAACCATTTTAAAGCGTCGTGATCTCCGCTCATTCACCCCCGCGTGAGCTCCAGGAGCAGGGCAGTTTTCATCCTCGAGTGCGCCTAATACCTGGATAAATGGGCTACGTACAGTTCTCCGGAGACATTGTGGGGAAGTGAGCGCAGTGCAAACAGGTCTGGACGCCACAGTTTACTCAGCTGCTGCAACAACGGCGAAGCTGGGCGAAGACAGATGCAGCAGCGCGCCGGTGCCTTCTCCCTCCTCCTGCGGCCTTGCTGAAAGGGGAAGCTCCCGGCCCTGGCGACAGATACTGTCCCGCCACGCTGCGCTGCGGTGTCATCTGGTCCACCTGCCGCCTCGGGAAGCCTTTATCGGGCGCGATTCGGACGATCTCCTCCCTCCAATTGGATGCTGAGCGGCCAGTCCAGACAACAAGAGGAAGCCATATGGAGCTCCTTCGGTGCTGCGGAGGGGCAAAGTCGGGGCTCCGCTTTTAAAGGGCCAGAAGCCCGATATCGCCTTCAGGTCTTGTGGTCAGGCACTAGATGTGTCGAATGACATCCCCGAGGCAGGAGCCATCCATCAGGAGATCATCCGCTGTGATGCCCGTGCAACAGCAGTGTTCCCTTACTACAGGTTTCTGCTCTTCACGTCTTTCTCGTTAGTTAGTTAGATGCACATAGTTTGTGCGTTTCCAGTCACGCCAAATAAAACTAGTATCTAGAAAGCATGTGTCAGGTAAGCCATCCTATAATTATTCTGATAATGCCATTCCACCCCAAGCCCTTTAAGTGTGCCTGTGATGTTTAATTGTTAATATAAAGTGAGCTCTTCCTAAAATATAGGATCACTTTTCCTCAAATGAATTATTAATTCTTATTTCTATGAGTTTTGTATCACTTCTTGGGATCTGTGCATGGTGTCTGTGGGTGAGTCTGTGAGTGAAAACAACAGGCTAATTGCATAAATAATTTAGAAAAGAATAAGTACTGCCAGGGTTTAGAAGATTGAATTTCCACAGGCCTGAAACTCTATTTCTGCAGCACTACAATCCTACAATAGATGAGTCATTCTCTCCCCTCACCATTAACCAAAATTGGGTTAATATCATTATGTTCCACTCAAGCATGTTGTTCTAAAGTAGGCGAGGAATTGTAAAATGGCCCAGACAGAGGCCAGTCAGGCTTATCTTCTGGAAGTGCTATCATCACTCTTGACACATTAGACTAACACTTTTCCATTGACACTGGGTTGTGTGTTTACAGGAAACAGCTACAATATTTCATATTTTGTGCAGGCGTGTGGACTGAGGGTTATTTAAGGGGGGAGGGGCTTCCTTTGGGTTTTGCGTTTTTTACATTTAAACTTTCCGTTTTTTCTTGTTATATACTTCGTTGCCATTCTACCCTTTTAAAAGAAACCTGCACAAGAATGTATTCGCTTAAACACTGTCAAATACTCTAACCTTAGTCTAGTGCTGTTCCACATCAGCCCACAAAGTGTCTGCACAAGACAGAGAGCAAGGGTCAAAGTCTATCCAAGCAAAATGTTAATAAGCAGCCTATCTCTCTTCTCTATAGCTCTGACCAGGCTATTACCTCCAGACCTCACAGACCTACAAGTCACAATCACAGCTCAGCATTCCACACCCAGACGGCACCGGGGTCAATCAAGATAACAAGTGATTGTAAGGAAATGATTAAGGATGATACAAGGTTAAAGGTAGTGAAGGGCAATTCACATTGAAACCGTAGTGTCATCTTTTTCCTTCCCTGTCATGAAGCAATTCTCTTTCCTTTCTATACATTTTTCTCTACCTTGTGAATTATCTTCTCTTTCTATACCTTGTTGCTTATTTCTGTTTCTTGGAGACCTATTTACTAATTTGCCTCCCCTTTTTAACCCCTCCAGACTGCGCCTTTCCAAGCCGATCAATAATGGCTTTCTCAGCAGCCCACTTCGGCTCTGATTCATTTCTGAGGAGATCAATGGCTCGGTTACTCATCTCTGATGGAGTAAAGGTGCAGTCACCGCCTTAACTCATTACTCATGCAGCATAGATGAGTCAGCAGAAACCCCAGCAGAGCGCAGTCCGGTCAATTACACATGAGGCACCCAGGTTAGCCGAACAGGTACCATAGGTCTGATAACCTGCGGCCAGAACAGGTAAGACTAGACTGATCCGACCTCAACAAACACTCCGATCTCATACCTTGCTCACAAGATACTACCAGCTACCCATTTGGTTGGTGAGTCTTAAACAAGATGTGACCCCTGTCTTAAAAACAATCCAATGCGGTAATTAGCCAACCTCGTTCCATTATGTAGAGAAGATTAATAACCCTTTTCCTGTCTGTCTGCCATGAATATCTGTGGTTTTAGAAACCTATTAAGCAACACATTTCACAATGAGGGCAGATAAAATTACCTTTTGAACAAAAGCAATGCGGTCTTAGAAGGCAGACAGTTACATTCATTGTTACATGTAATTTGAAGATGTCGCTCATCACAAGCCTCACAATATCCCAAAATTGATTATTAACTTTGTGTTTTAGGTTGAGCCCAAGCTGCCAGGGCCCGAGTCCAAACTTTTACTGTTAAAAAGCAGGCTAGGCTGCTGAATAATGGATAGCGACAAGCTACATAATTCATCTACATTTTCCAGTATGGCAGAGCATATTTCACCAGACAGTCTGCCTTGGTGCTGCTCCTCATCCTTCACTCAAGCAACGACTCGCATGTCAGCCACTGTCACGGCGTCTCCCTCAGCGGCTGTGTCGATTAGCGCGACTGCCAGAATTGTGTTTTAAATGGCACAAACATAGCTTGTGAGGTGCTCACACGCTTAATTCAATCATGTCTAATAGAGATGTGCCATCTTCCAAACACCCAAAGATGAAATGAGCCAGACAGGAAATATGATAACAGCAGTTATAGTAGAATAGCTACAAATATCCCCAGCTGTCGAAGCATTCCCGCCCCCACAAGCCTCACTAACTAGATACTTTGGCTGTTTCTACATTTTTATTATCTAAAAACTGTCAAAACCTTTTACATGCAAATGCTTTTGGACAGTTGAATGTGTAAAGTATATTCCATATACTGTGCATATTTGATCCCGGCACATTTTGTCTTCCTCTCTTGGCCACAAAGGCTTTGGAATCATTGCCCCGTAACAGCAAGGTCTCAGGTTTTAATCCTCTCACAGCCACAGGCCCTGTCAAAGTGTTCTTGAGCTAAACACTGAACCACACCACCATATCACTTATTTCAACAACTTCAATTTCATTCAAAAGAAAACATAAAAAACTTTCCCCAAATGCCAAATTTCCAGCCCACAATCCTGCTGTTTGGTCCGAAAAGCATTACCGACAGAGCGTCTCCTGCTTGGGTGACCCCCACGTCCCATGGCTGTCCTGGTCTCGTAGGTGACCCGCAGGCCCTATCTGCAGGTTCTGGATGACCTAGCCTCAAGCGGGCCCGGTGGGTCCATTTGCCACTGTGACAGAGTGGGAAGTAAGGCAAGAAAGCCTCTTACGGGCCAAGTGAGCGAGCATGATAATCCCCTTTGTGTCTGCTCTGCAACTTCACCTGCTGCTAATCCATAACCTGATAATCCTACAGGTGAAACTGCAACACGAACACCGGTACATGTGATGTATGTACACACACACACACAAATATTGACACTGCATTATGGAAACACTCTCTCACACACACAGGTGAACATACATCTTTTAATGCCAGAAAACATGCAGCTACTCCCCAAGCCACTCTCTAAACCCAGCTCACAGTCACGTAAGTGTTATACATGCATGCAGCAGTGTTCATGTGCATGCTCTGTTCAGACATGCCATGTCCGGACATGCATGTGTTGTGTTCCACAGCATGCAGAATATGTATTCATTTTGAAATTGTTGCTAAGAGACTCCCAGTGCGCATCGATCTGTCTTCATCAGCATGGTCTGACATGAGTGGTCACCCCGCTATCTACAAGCACATGCAGTGAGAGGGTTAATTCCTGCATTCATCACTCCAGGCCCCAAGGAGCTACAGATTATTCAGGGTCCACACAGCAGTAATATCATATCCCAACCGTTTCAGACAAGAACCAGAAACACTCTAGTAAGTAGATAGACATTGTAGCTCTTGAGGGCCGGGGGTTGGGAGACACCTTGCTCCAAGCCGTTGCGCGTGGCCGCATGCACCTTGGGACTCCGGACAGAAATGGGGCGTCATCCAGTCTATTTCGAGCAAACTCACTTTTGTCAAACCTGTCTGTGAGGCAGGCACGCATGGTAGCGCCGGTGCCCTGGCCTGGGTCCTGCAGGTCAGAAGCCTCCTGCCTAATGGTGGTCAACACTAACTGCTCTGTGGGCACCAGAGAGGCCGCGGCGGAAGAAAACAACACACACAAGACAACAAGTCAATATACACATACCACACACAACACATCTGTGTATCAATAACTGAACTGTCAATGTGTTTGTATGTGCCTGTCGCTGCAAGCATCGATAGTGAGATGAGATTCATGCCTGCACATGAAAGATGTAGACCTGAAGAGTTGCACACAGAAATGGACTTGTGAAGTGTCTCCTTGTAGCTTGCCCTGGAGTGCCCCCCTGTGTCCAGCTTGTGTAAATGCATCATCGCTGCGATTCATTAGGCCGTTCTCTATCTCCCAAATGGCATCTTCAGCTGCTTGGCAGCCATGACGACCAGTCATTATCTTTCCAAAACAGATGCATTGTTGACAGTTGACTGAACTGCATGACTCACATAAACCTGACACACCAACAGTGGCACAAGCTGTGCCCTTATATTTACATACAAAATCTGAGGGATGTCCAGGACAATCTTCAATTTAAGACATCTCCAATACAGTTTGACTAGCTTTATATTGTGACAAATTGCTCTTTTCCACTGTATAATGTGCTTTTTGTCAACCAATATGAGAAGCATTTTGTGTGTTTGTGAGTACTCGGGTAAACTGCCTTCTTAAATAACAACAAATAAAATGATTTCTGTGTGTTTGAGAGTGTGTGTGTAAATGTGACAGATTGGCAAAGCGGCAGACGTCACCACCAGGGATGTGGCAGCTCGCTAATTGGAGCAAAGAATCAAGAGGTCAAGCTCCAAGGGATTACTGTAAAGGCAGCATGGAGAATCCAGGAGGGAACACGTGTACATACCAACTGACATTCGTACTGGAGTACCCATCCACATTCATCCTGTGCTTGAAATATGGCAGTGGTTAACACGCATGTACAACTTTTAGACCGCATGATACCAAAGAAACAGTAGCCACTAAAGCGAAAGTCTCATATTTTTGCTCTAAAACAAACAAGAAGAAAACGGCTGGGTCAATATCGCATAACAGACATCTTAAACAAACAACTGACAACAGCAGTGGGAGTCATTTCTGAGGCCATCTGATATTTTATTGTATTCTATGTGTATTTTTAAACCAACAAATAAATATCTGGAAAACTGGCCTGAAGACAGCATGGCCCAGTTGGCGCACATCTCTGCTCACATTTTGCCCTGCTTTCTATTTCTGGAAGCTGCATGAGGCATGCAGCCACACACTTACACACACACACACGCACACAACAGCAAAGCAGTGACAATACGTGCCAGTCACTATTGGGTGAGCCAAACACATGCTCCTCTTTTCCAGGACAATCCAAACCAATGTCAGTTTGCCATGTGTGAAATCAGCGATGCAGGCTCGTGTTTAAACATCCCCATCTTCTCTCCAACTCGTACTCTGAAGAGAATATGAGGCTGTAGCCCTCGCTATACAGTCTGTCGCGGGGGATTTATTTATTTACATCAAGATGGTTCATACAGCATCTAGCAGACACGGGCCCTGTGTGCAACAGCCTGAACCGTAGCGTTTATTTCCAACACGTGTCAAATTCTGTGATGCGAACACAGCCTATGGATGTGGATGGCCTTAAGGTGAGGTGAGTTTCACTTCCCGACGGGCTCAGAATAACGAGCGCACTTCGGAAGGTCACGTGGTTTTTAAGTCGGCGAGGTAATTGGCTGTTCTTGGACTGAGCTATAGGAGCTTGGGTTGGACGTTTGAAATGCAAAATAACTTATGTAACTTACTAATATTTACATTTAGATTAAGGTAAAAGCACATCAATAAATCGACACATTTTGGCGAAAATGTCGCAATTCAGGAGGTCAATACAAGAGGCTGTATTATTATGTAATTATATAATACCACAATGCCATGGGAAATACAGTACATTGCATAAACAGTGATAAGGTCACACATAGCACTCACGTTTATCCTATCAAGAATAAATATGTTATATTTTCGTGACGTTAAGGTAGGCTACAGCACGGATCCCTGCACTTATCTAGAGAAAATACCAGTTTATACAAAGGGCAGACGGTGCAACCTGGGGCAGGCTGGCACCTGCAGTCTGCTTGCCCTTGCATCCCCAAACGGTGCCAAAAATGAGCGAGGATGGAGGATAAACACCGGCACAGCAAGTCCCCACACACGCATGCCGCAGTCCCGGACAATACCGAACCCCGTTATTATGCCAAGCACATTTCAAATACGCACGCGAATATACAGGCCGCTACCTCCTCTATAATGACAGGCCTATATAGGCTATTAACACCGAGATAAACACGGTTTTACAGTGACATGTCACGAATCAAGCGGCGGGCGGGACCACGATCAAGTATAGATTCAAATTGTTGTTGTTGTTTTTTTTTACCTCCCTCACTGTGTATCTTCTTGGCTCTCCGGTTGAAATACATCTTGTTGGTGGTGAACGAGTTTCGGTGAGGCTGGGGCGAGGAAGCCGGAGCGGTTGCATGCTCATGGCTCACAGACAGAGCAGGGGAATGCTGCTCCGGGCCCAGGCTGCGGCCGCGACTGCTGCCGCCGTTCAGGGATCATTGTTTCTCGGATGGACCGCGGAGGTAACGTCGTAGAGGGCAGATTCTGTCAGCGTCAAGTCGGACGGAATAAAGAAAAAGTTACTTCCGGTCGCTGCTTTCAAAATAAAGTATGTTAGACTAAAGACTCAATGGAATCAATCTATAATCTATCAATGTAATGAATTGAAAGGCTACTTCATTAAAACGAAAATGTCTAGCAAAATATGGTATATTGAACTGGTTAATAAATGTGCACGATTGCAGTTACCACAACATAAACAACCACACGATTACTACATTTTAGGAAATGTCGTAGTAATTATGTTGTACCACATTTTACTTTTTAACATTTAATATTTCAACAAAACATGTACAGCCCAGCAAAAGTTGAACGTGATAGAGGGTTGTGACTATTCATGGGACAAAAGACGAAGATGTCAAATTTGAGTCCAGGAAATTGAAAAATGTCAATTTTTATATTTTCTGGGGTTTTGTAAACCAATTAATAAATCGATTATTTGAGAAAATAAGTGGAAGATAAATTGAAGTTAAAAACAATTGCTAGTTGGCACCCTGCATTAAACAAATGAGAACAGTTTACATTTTTAAATAGCCTACTTTATTATAATTACTCTATCAGTATACCTTTATTTTGAAAGGCAAACGTCAAACTTCCGTTCCTGTCGTGTTTGGCTTTGTGACAGTATGGTGTCCGCTCAGTGGATCCACGGGGGCGCGCATCGCATGATAACGAGCATGCGCGCACCGGCATGTAACATTCAAGATTATTAAAACTATTTTAAGGAATGTTATTTTATTAATTTGCCAATATTTCTGAGTGTTTTTTAAAGACCCATCAAACAATAAGACCCCTTAAAAATAACTACTTTTGTATTGCAGTTTTTATTAAAGAATTTGCTTTGAAGGAGACTGAACTATGGCTCTCCCACAAAATACAACGTTTGTTTACACCTAGCATATGTATATAAAATCAACTTTAAAACAGCATCTATTTAAAATGCGCTAATATTTGCTACTGGTCATACAAGGGGCTGTATCTTGGATTGAGAGCGTTTTATTGTTTAGAAACTGAACTTTTTATTTTGAGAGGAATAACGGGTTATTTCTGATTTCACAAATTACCGTTAACCTGAATTTGGGCACGCGCGTCAAATTAGTAACGTACGAATTTAGGCAACACTCACCCCAACGGCGACAGAAAAGCTACCACGACGTTCACAGAAACTTTAAAAAAAATCACATTTGCTTCATAATCAACCTCATCTCTGTACATTGCTGTAATTTGTTTGTTCAAAGTACACATTTGGCTAAATGCAAACAGCTTGTTGGTCGTTAGCGTGGGTTAGCTGTAATGTAACGTTAGCCGTTGACGTCCGCCGCGCTACAACACGCGGTGTTCTCTTCGTACGTCAACGGAGCGTGCACACATACACACGTGCAGTATATATATAGCCATATACAACAGATTTCCAGGCATAACAAAGCTGTATTTATTCCATTGTTAAGGAGCAGAGAAGAAAACCCATGTCTTCATTTTATTACATAGTAACATGTTAATCTTAACTGTTTCATTTACTCTCATCACATTGTAACATAATACATATTCATATTTCAAAAGTTGATTTCCATCTTATTAAATAGGAACAGAATAAATATTCACTTCTAAATTGAGCGGCCGCGACCTTCTCCAAGTCTCCGAGGTGGACACTAACTGAACAGAAGCTTTCTGAGAACCAGGTTTACTTGGACACCGGACCTTTCCTTCAGCACCTGCACACACTCACATGCACACACACACACAATTAAACCATACACGCTTAACCCACTCTCATACATTCTGACATATACTGCATCATTCGTGCAGTTTTATTAGTGTCATGTTAACTGCAGATATGTTGTAGCTCCTGCGTACTGTTGTTGATGTACAAAGTGACCCTGGTGGCAACTCACTGACTGGGTGGTTCAGCTAAATAATCCACCAATGCTACACTAGAAATGCCAACATCTGTGCATGTAATGAAAAACAAAATATAAAGCGCGTACATCATATTACTAACACTGCCTCATTAAGGTGTTAAACAGGTACTGGAACTGAAATAGGCTGCGACTACTGCACTGCAAAAGACCCAATTAGAAAGCAACGTGCTGTTACTGGATTCCCACTAGCAGAAAATGTCGTTTAAGAGCCACAGCTGCAGCAGGAGCTCCAAACATCAACCGTTTTCCAGCACCTATCTCATGAAGGATTTCAGAGTTAGCTGCACATTTGTATATTTTTAATTCCACGTTGCAGGTTTTTGCTCAGCAGGTGTATCAGACTAACTACTCGATACAACTTCATGACATAGATCCCAGGGGTGTCTGCTGGGTATGGATCCAAAACAGCAACAGGAACCAAAAGGAAACATTGATTTCAGGGTAAACAAGACTTTGCTTTTAAGTGGAGATGATAATCAGGCATTACAAAGTAAACAACAATGAACAACAAAACAAACAATACTGTCTTTTATCCATATTGCACAACTCATACTAAATTACAACTCTGATTCCTGATTATCACATGCCTTCCGCACTTGAATTCTGTTGTTCAGATGGGTAATATTAATGTAGCGGCTGTGTGTAGTGGGTGACTTTTGTGGATGAATCCTGTATTGCAATTATATGGGACAAGTGTATGGAGAGGGCTTAACAAACAAGTATTACTAGACGTACAGAATAAAACTTATTTCAAAATTAAATGCATAGCTCATACACATCCCAATAAATCATACATTTCTTAACCAACTGTAAAGGGACACTTTAAAATGTCAAAGTTTTAAAATGGTGAATGTAAAAAAAACCTAGGTTTCCTGCTTCCATTCTAAACAGATGGACTGTGAGGAGCGTCTTGCTTCAAAACCCTTAAATACAAGCAGTGGTGAGTTATTTACAGCTTATACTGAATAAATCAAGTCTAGAAGTGATTTGTGTAGTTAAGTTGTGACAAAGAGACGTCACATGTATCAGACATTAAAGAGTTAAAGTGAGACTAGTCAGCAGTGGCTACAGGAGCTCCTTAAGCATTAATGCCATCCATTGACATGGGCCTCTGAAGCTTTGAGACCAGTGAAACAGGTCACAGGAAAAAGAAGAAAAAAAACAAGTTGCTCAAAACAAAGAGTCTAAAAAAATAAAGTTTTGTTAATTCTCTGCATTTATAGTTTCTTTTGTCTGCACTTTTGGTTCAACCTTCAACACAATGGATATTTTCAAAGAAATTAAACCATGAAAGCGCTATGTACATGCAAAGCCCACTTGGGTCTGCTCAGTTCAGCCAGCCAGGAACTTGATAGTTGTGTTTGTCAGCAAATAGGTCAGTCATGATGCACTGCGAGTATGGGCTGCCTGCAGATGGGGCAGGTGTTGTTTTCGGAGAGCCAGCGGTCGATGCAGTGGA
Organism: Nannoperca australis; assembly: GCA_036023655.1. Taxonomy (NCBI): domain Eukaryota; kingdom Metazoa; phylum Chordata; class Actinopteri; order Centrarchiformes; family Percichthyidae; genus Nannoperca; species Nannoperca australis. Next base: position 67,534 of record JAVQJD010013610.1, read on the forward strand.
TGTGGAATTCGTGGGAGCAGGGCAGGCGACGCAGCTTGTTGCCCTGGGCATACTCATTGATGCAGACGCTGCATGCGCGACCCATCTCCCCCTCCAGGTTGGCCTGACCATAGGTACGCGTGGATAGATTGTCAATCTGCTCTTTGGTCAGGCCCCTAGGGTGTTCATCATCCTCCTCGTCATTGAGTAAGAAGAAGTGTGCCAGCCGCAGAATGGGTAGAGTACCGTTTTCTACCAGGTTGTTGGTGTCTCTGCTGGTGGCCCGCCCCTCTGTGGTGCTCACTACCCCTCCTCCGAGTCTGGCCTGCTCACCCTGGTCCTCCTCACTTCCCACCAGCCCCACCCTCTCCTGATCTACCTCACCTGTACCAACCTGGCCTGCAGTGCTCTCATTTGTATGTAGATGACTGGCTGCGCTGGTGTTACTATTTGTAGCACTAGCATCTGTGTGGCTAGGTGCAACAGTTTCAGAATCAGCCTCTGTCTCCATTAGGGAGCTCAGCTCCCCAAATCCGGTCATGATCTGGCGCAAGATGGAACGCAGGGCGGTGGAGTTGGGCTCCCCCAGGCCGGTCTCACTGATGCGCCTCAGTGGAATCCGGATGGTGCTCACATAGGTGCGGATCCCAGCACGCTCAGAGCGGGAGATGGTGCGTCTAAATCCACCACTGTCACTTTCAAATGTGACGGTATTCTCAGCAACGCGGGCACGAGAACGCGTTCTGCTGGCGATGCTGTCCCGGTCACGATTTTCACCGGGTCGAATCCGTCTCACCTGCAGGTCCAACATGATCGTTGGGTGCCGCCGCACCGCTGAACTTCCTGTTCCTATTACATGCGATTCACTCTCGCGTTCTCCTGTTTCTACAGCCGGCTCTGCGAGAGCTGCAGGTTCTGCTACAGCCTCCCCAGTTTCCATGGAAACAGAGCTTGCGCCACTGCCTGGCTCAACAGTGTGGATGCTAGAGCCACTGACACCACTGCTTGATGGTGGAGTGGTACTTGCAATAGGTACTCTGTGCAAGGGGGAACGGCTTCGCCTTGACAAGCGGGATGAAACCCCACCCCCTGCTGCAGCCCTGCGTGCACGACCACGAGATCGAGTCCTACTGCCACGCGATTCGTGTCCCACTGCTGGGGCCTGAGACCCAGATTGGGGTGACACACGGGGACAGTCTATAGAAGCAGACATATCATCACTACCCTGCTCTACTTCCGCATTCAGGGCTTGATGTTGCGACAGTGGAGTTTGATCAAGAGGAGGGTTGGGAACAGTGGGGGGTGGCGCTAAGTGCAAAGTGGCACCTCTTCTCTGAGCAGCAGCAGGGACGGCTACTGGTGCAGGAAGTGCAGGGGGGCTCATGGAAAGAGTGGTAGTGCTGCTGCGTGTACGCCGTGTCTGCATCCTCCTACTGAGGGCTGGGCGGGGGGTGGGGTACGGGGCCGGCCTTGGCGTGGTTGAAGGGCGAGGGTTGGAGAAAGAGGAAACGTTGCGTATAGAGGGTGAAGTTGTGTTGGGGGAGGTCACCGGCAGCTCTGCAGTGTCTGCCGTGTCATTATGCTCCCCGGGTTCTGGCTGATCGTGGTTGATGTTGATTTCCAGACTAAAGCGAAATTCTCCGCTGTTAGGGTTGGTCCGGCTGACAGCACGCCATGTTTGGTTGCCACTCTGCCCACTGCGAGTGGCATTACCGGTGCGTCTGAAAGTGTTCAACCACTCCAGTAATGAATCACCATTAGAGGTTTCTGCTCCGGGCTCTGTGCCCCCTGTAAAAAACAAATATGGTTAAGACTGTAATCTAACATGTATTCACCCCAAAATCTATTCTTTTGTACAGGAAAACCAATAAAAAAAAGACTGCTGTTCTTCCCAATGTCCACTTACAACACTGACATTTTTTATCCAGTCTGTATCATACCTCACTCACGGACAGCACTGTATTTACTGCCAGGCTAAACCAGACTCAGAGTTGAACAAACTGTGTTATAACCTTGTTTAAAACTTGCCAAAGCTGATGTCAAACTTAAATCAAAGATTCATCAATATTTCTCCCAAATAATGTACGTAAAATGTTTCAGGAGCAGTCAGTAAGTGCTTCGTAATAATCCAGTTTCACAGAATTTATAATGAAAACTAGTCTGTTTTACAGTTCTCGGTCCAGTCTTAAAACAAAGTGTTTTCTGGTTTCTGCGTTAATCAATAGTGACATAACCCAAACTTTATGGCATCATGACTAGTGAAATCCAGATTTGGAAAGATCAGATAGAGACAAGTCTCTCCCCCTCTTCCCTACCTGCCCCTCGTCTCCCTCCGGGCCCTCTCTCTTCTCCTTCACTGCTGCTGCCCTGCTGTTCTCCGGAATCAGCAGTCTGCGAGCGCTGCTCAGTACGGGGCTGCGATGACATGCGCTCTTTTGCACCATCAAGACGCTGCCGAAGTTCCTCAGCAGTCACCTCCCCTGTGAAACATATGAAGCGCAGCAGTGGGTGCACAAGAACTATCCCTGCTCATATATAGAGCAGATTATTGACATCATATATTGTGACATGAGAATTTAGTAAAGTTCATATGCTTAGATACATGTGAAGAAATGCTACATAGGCAATTGCAATGAGTGTGTAAACATGGCGAGATGCTTCCATCCTCACCAGGGGTGCCAAGCAGGTTGCCATCTCTCATAAGGCGATACTCCTCTTCACTCAATTCATTAATAAAGTGATAATATGCCTCCTCCCGTCGAAGACGCTCTGCCTGTCTCCGCCGTTCGTCTCCCCCACCAGGAGGGTCCATCACCGTGAACACTGCTGGCAGACAGATGAGGGAGGGTGTCAGTCAGGGGTGGGATGTGATCTGACGTTGTCCACTATAGCTTTACATTTAGCATTTAAAAATGAAGGGCTGAAGTGACATACAGCCTTTGCAACTTCACTGTTGAAGTGGACGTGTTCATATGTCAAACAATGTGTTTCTCAAGAGCAAAACAAGCTAATTTGATTCTCTTTTGGAAAGATACAGAACAAACTGGGTTGTATAAGAAAACAGAGCATACATTTAATTCAAGTTAGAATGTCCCATTACCTTAGCCTTACAGTGACTAATCTCTGATCAAGGACGACAGTTAAAACAACGCCATCCATTTTATATCGAAAGACTCCACCAGCAAGACACTGAGTGAGGCTACATTAATCTTGCTAAAGTTGCTAACGTTTAGCCTGAAGACTAGCGCCGTATGTTCATCTAATTTAACATGTGGATAAATGCTCAATTCATTCACTGTAAGGAATCGCCAAAAGACATCCTAATAACAATGTGATTTTCATGTGAGCTAATATTAACCAAGGTACAACAGTAGCTACGGAAGGCCATGTTGAAGGCAGGGGAATAAAGCCACAAAACTGGCGTTGTCATCCTGGTTAGCCACCAATCACAGGCCTAATGTTAATGACGGACACGCCAAGCGACCAATCACGGATCTACAAAGGCGGGCCACGATAAACTATACGGAGGTCTCCTCCATGTAAACGCAGGGCAAAGAAGGAAAGACAAAGAATCTTGTCAGCTTTATGACAGAACTAGATAATCGAGGTGTTAATGTCTGGCAATGATTAAGTACATGGCTGCCGAAACGCAATAGTCAGTTTTGTGGACAATTCAACAATGCGAAGTGTCATTTTGAATGCGCAACGCTTAAGTTGCTAACCGAGCACTAGCATATTAGCACATCTAACGTTAGTTTCCGTCGACACTGGTGTTAGCTGGGTTAGCTCACTCCCCAGGAGGCTGTGAAGCTGGATAACTCTTCAGAAATGAATATGACAAACAGTTTTATGAAGCAGCTAATGTATACGGAACTAAACACTTAGCACTAGCATAGTTTTATAAGAGATGACAATGACATTAAAAGGAATTTACTACCTGACAAAGCAGCGATAATATGGACGGTTTGCTTTGCTCTCCCTTCTCTCTCAAACCAAGATGGGACCAGAGGTGCTACATTATGCAGTCCGTCAAAAACAACTTCCCTGGCATTAGTTCCTATGTAACACAACATCTACAAAACACAGCTCAAAGTTTGTTGTTAAACAATGGGTACACTGAGCGCAGTACTCTATACATTTATTCCATTTTGTGAATCTATACTTTGAATCCGCTACATTTCTTACTACAGTTTAAAACATGATGCTGCTGCTGCTAAATTATAAATATAAATACATTAAGGTGTAGTTATGTAAAAGCCTTTTTTTCAGTTTTTCAAATAGTAACTCATTTAATTGTTTTACAGTGTGAATGCATTTACTTTTAATGAATCATGTTTTCGTATAGTATTGCGCCATCATCCAAACTGGTGAGCTCAGTTCAATTATGTCCAATTAATTTGGTCTCAAACCAAATCCTTTAACAGCCATGTCTATGATCCTGCTTGCAAATAAACTTGCCTTTTCTAATAAATATTTCAAATTAGTATAATACACTAATGTTCTTATCATGTTATGCGTAGCAAAATCTATTCGTTTTATTCCCTTTAATTCGAAACAAATTGATTAATATGTTCTGTTATACTGAGGTTATTGACAAAACACTATCTTCATGTGCCTTTATTATAGCATTTAAATATGCCACAATATGCCAAAATAGGTATATAATTGGTTTTTTTATCATACCGTTGTTATGATTAAATAGAATTAATCTCTAATTTGTACATTTATGAATTTCCACGTGGTGTAATACCTCTACCCATTTTCTTCCTTCTCCGCTGCAGGGCAGCATTCACGACATTTTACGACAGTGCCGTACGCGAATACGCCGTCGTTACCGAGTAAAGTGCGTCTCTTTGGAGCAGATACCGGCTGAGAGAAACGCAGCAACAACAGAAAGGAATATATTTCGGGCTCGTTTGCTACCCGGACTATCGCGAGCACCGCGCGTCCTCTCCGGTACAAGCTATTTCACCCGAAATCTCGATGTGGAAGCTGGGCTGAAGGAAGAAAGAGCCACGCTGGGGAAGGCAACTAGCCGAATTACCAAACCGAGCTCGTTGGAGTAGCCTAGTTGCCTCCCAAGCGACGCTTTAAAAAAGGAAGGAGCGGATACATTTAGCCCAAACAGTGGTTGAAAATGGACTATGATTTTAAAGTGAAGCTGACCGGCGAAAGAGAGCGTGTCGAGGACCTGTTTGAGTACGAAGGATGCAAAGTGGGCAGAGGCACATACGGCCATGTATACAAAGCGAAAAGAAAAGATGGGTGAGTTGATGAACAGCAAGGCCTCTAGCCAGGGAGCCCTTCGCCAGCCCCGTCCCTCTCCCAAATACACTAGAATTACTTCTCCCATTTCTTTCCCCTTCTCAAGGCTGGATTCGTGTCGTGCCACCGGCGGAGGAGGCGCGTTGTTAGCTAATTATGTAGAGAAATAAGAGAACAACGTGAAGGGGCTGTCAGGATGCTGCTGAAGCTTAGTGACGGGTGTAGAAGCAGTGACATGGTTCACTGTTGTGGTTGTGGCCTGCCCCCTCTCGTGGTGTTTTTGTTAAAACATTTCTGAGTCATCTATTTCGGTCATCTGTTGTTGCTCAACAGCAGGGGTTATTATATTTGGTTAAACTAAGAGCTTATGTAGGTGATGTGGTGAATGCAGGATACAGCAAGTGCACGTGCAAGCATTTTTTTATGGTCTTGGTGACGCTCTTTTAGGGGTGTGCTTTTGTCACACTCGAGGTAAATATCTCTACACCAATTTATAGGACTTTTGCCATCACCCAGAAGGCTTCGTGTGAATGGTTAAAATGTTTTAATTTGTAGAGGAATCTGGCTTGTTAGACTGCTTTTTGTACTGAAACCACATTTAGTCATGTTTATTATATAATCCATAATCTAACGCCTACATTTCATGCTCTTTTTGTGTCCTCTTTTACTTTTAACCTCAGCCCACCTTCCTTCCCTTTTTTAAAGTACTTTTATTGCATTTGTCGCCTTTCAGTTAACAGCGGAGAGACGACATGGAATAAGGGGAGGGAGAGATGGGGAAAAGACATGCAACAAAGGTTCCCGGATGAACCAGAACCATAGACATTGGGGTTCCTGGTCAGCAACGCTAGGCCACCGGGGTGCCACACACCTTCATTTCTAAATGAAGGATTAGTTCCAGTTTTTCCTACTGCTTCTAATGCAAGTGTGTCTGGATCAGAGCTGGGAAGAGCTGAAGGCGGCTTGAGATCCTGGGCCCATACTAAGCCCATTATCACAACCCGGACAGACTGGCTGCCGGAACCGCACAAGAGAGCCCTAAAGTGTTTAAAGATGTTTGTGTTCACTTTAAGAGGCTGCTGTTTATGAGACTCTGGGAGCTAATTTGTGCTGCAGCAGTTGGATGAGGCCCGAGGAGGCACAAAGCATTGGTTTATGAGATGATTTAGGCCAGGGAGAGGGAGGGGTTACACCCAATTAATTCAAGTGAGAGCCAGTCCTAGTCCTGTGTTTGTCCCTTGCCAGCTGCCAGACAAGGCCTGTTTCCTCTCTCCCTCTATTGTTGTGAGCCTCAGAGGTGAGCTTGATTACACAAATCTGGAGGTAATGCAACTCGGCCTCCTCTCAGAGTCCCTGTGCCAGCTGCCAAGTTCCCCCCTTTATGTTTCTGTGCAGACAGCTCTCAGGGGGCCCATAGTCTGGTCTGGTGTTGACGTTTCTCTGCTTCTCTCTCTCTCTCTCTGTGTTTGTAGGAAGGATGATAAGGACTACGCCCTCAAGCAGATTGAAGGCACTGGCATCTCCATGTCAGCCTGCAGAGAGATTGCAGTAAGAGCAGCTTGGCTTAGTCCGTGCTTTTTGTTTGGTTCGTGTTAAGAAGCCCATATGCCTTTCCTAGGTGCTTTATGTAATGTCCGAATCACCTTCACAAAGTGGCTTTGGTTAAATAGTAGGCAACAGACATATAAAGCACAAGAGCCAGAAAGAAAGAAGACGACAAATTATTACATTAATGTAATGTAATGCATACAGACACAATATCATTTAATGTAAACTGCACCTCAAACAACCTATGCCTGAACACCTAAATGTGTTCTTTGCTAAATTGTTGCAAGTCCTTTTTATTGTATTGCATTCAGTTCTACAGGTGACATCATGTGCACCTCCTGGTTGTATTATTTACATTAAATTCATCAGCATTGAATACATGCATTAATTAGTACAAATTTGGCTATTTGTCATTCATGATTGCTGCCATGAGAGTGTCCTCTGAATGGGTTTGCATATTGCAGCTGCTGCGGGAGCTGAAGCACCCCAATGTCATCTCACTGCAGAAGGTTTTCCTGTCACATGCAGACCGTAAAGTATGGCTGCTCTTTGACTACGCCGAACATGATCTCTGGGTAAAATGCACACACACGCACACCTACACATGCACACATGCACGCACACACATGTGTGCACGCGTGCACTGGAGCTGCATGCCGTGACTTATCAAACATATAGCGATCTTGTCTACTGAATCTTCCAAGAAGAGTTGGAATGCGTGTGGATATTTTCAGTATAATTCATTTTTAATCATTAGTTTAGACCAACACACACGTGCATTCTGCAGATTCCCACCCATTTATGTGAGCACATGCAGTGCATTCAGAAAGTATTCAGACGCCTAACTCATAGTCGAAGCACGTTTTTACAGCGATTACAACTTGGAGCCTTCTTGGGTATGACGTGACAATGTATGTGAGACCACAGGTGCGTGCCTTTCCAAATTATGTCCAGTCATTTGCTTTTACCACAGGTGGACTCAAATCAAGACGTAGAAACATCTCAAAAGATGATCAAGAGAAATGCACTTGAACTAAACTGAGTGTCAGAGCAAAGGGTCTGAATACTTATGTCATTGTGTCATTTTTAATACATTTGTAAAAACGATTTTTCTAGTTTTCGCTTTCATTATGGGGTGTTGACTGTAAAATTGAGGAGGAGACTAATAAATTGAAACGATTTTAGCATACGGCTGAAAAATGTGACGGAAATGAATGCGCTGTATACACACTTATAAACAGTACTGTTTGTTTACGCTCGTAGTTTACATATTTTATGGCCTCTGCTGTTCTTTTGCACACATGTGAACATTTTTCATTTTTAAATGAGGGACAAAAACACAGACACTCACAAAGGCAGAATTACTCTTTGTGCTGATTCCTACACTCACATTCATCATTGGCCAGTTGTAAAGACGGAGACTCAAAATGGTGCTAATTATGCATTGCAAAGTCTCATGAAAACACACGCACACACCCAGAAGTATTCTACATTTGGTAGTCAAACCTCTGCTGCATTACAGTTGGCAGGGTATCAGAACTGTGTTAAAATGCCATTTTCTGCCACAAAGCTGCAACATCCACATTCCCCTCCCAATGAAGTGGAAACACATGGCACAAACATCAGCCTAACTCATCTTGCCTGTAGCCTAAACCTGCATTTGTGACCACACAAACGCAGAAAAAGACAAAATAATGGATTTCAGTTCAGCGTGCGCACACATTACAATAACTATGATCTTTTCTTTCGTCAGCACATTATTAAGTTCCACAGAGCATCAAAGGCCAACAAGAAGCCACTTCAGCTGCCTAGAGGAATGGTCAAGTCTCTGCTCTACCAGATCCTGGATGGGATCCATTACCTCCACGCCAACTGGGTCCTCCACAGAGACCTCGTAAGAGGATTGGGGAGGGAAGGGGAGAGAGAAAATATTTAGACAGAAGGGAAAACAAGGCAACAGTTGATGAGAGATGGGAAGATTGGTATTGGGCAGAGAATCAAGTAAAAGGCATGTGAAGCTGCATGTGTTTAGTTTTGGCCCTGTTTTTGTGTGTGTGGATTAATGATGAATAATGAATGAATAAATAAGAAGTTTAGTTTGTTTACAGATTGATTTGAATGCCAAATGATCTGCCATTCAAATCCACTGACAGAAAATGAGATGGAAGTGGCAGACCTTCTCTTGTGGAATGCAGTGGGTTTGTTTGTCCACTAGAGGGCAGCAAAGAAGAGTTGTGATTGCGCACCATATACAGGACTGTAGCCCAGCAACTGGGCCAAACTAAACTGAGTCAATCTGAGTGAAATATTTGAATTGTGGAAACATGTTTACAATTGCTGTTATTTCTCTTGTGCCCTCTTAGAAACCAGCTAACATTTTAGTGATGGGGGAAGGGCCAGAGAGGGGTAGAGTAAAGATTGGTACGTATAATATCTCCTTTTGAAAATGTAATTTGTAGTTTTTAAGTTTGCAAGCACATTACTGACGATGCGTCTAATAATATACATGTCAATCCTGCAGCGGACATGGGGTTTGCCCGTCTCTTCAATTCACCGCTGAAGCCTTTAGCCGATCTCGACCCTGTGGTGGTCACCTTCTGGTACAGAGCACCTGAGCTCCTGCTGGGCGCTCGGCACTACACCAAAGCAATTGGTGAGTTTCGTGCAACGCCATCCGTCCGTGCAGCTTCCCACGTGCGATCATGTGCGACCAGTTCCAGGGAGAGCTTAAGTTAGTGTGCCCCCTGCTTTTCTTATAGACATCTGGGCGATTGGCTGCATCTTTGCGGAGCTGCTGACATCTGAGCCCATATTCCACTGTCGCCAGGAGGACATCAAGACCAGTAACCCCTACCACCACGACCAACTGGACCGCATCTTTAATGTCATGGGCTTCCCTGCTGGTGAGAGTCCAGTGCTCCATTTTTAATGATACACCTGAATTGCTTCAAAAAGGGGGATGTATTACTTGTGACATTAAGTACCTCCAATTTACCAAACAATCTTTGTGTATTAATGCTGTCAGCTGCTATTCTACCAAAGTACCACAGCAGCAGCGTTGCCTTGCTGTGGAAAGATGAGCATTTTCTGTTCCCAGCAGAGGCAGATAATTTCCTTGGTCTATTATTTAGGCAATAGTGTGGTCTGTGGTCTCTGAACACAAATCCACTGACATGACAGCCGAAGTCACAAACAGAAACCTTTACTTGCAGGGCTACATTTCAGCCTATATTTTCCAGTTCACTTAAGCTGCCTCTGATTCTTTTTTTTCTTTTTTCCATCTCTGCTGCTCTGCTTGTGTAATTCACCAGTGCGTCTGATGGATTTTGTTTTGTTTCTGCAGGGAACCAAGTCATACAAATTTTGCATCGGGGCGAATTGTCAAGCTCTTTGCAATGTGGCAAATAAAGTTTTTATTGAAAAGCTTAGAGATAATGAGCAGAAGATGTGCAGAAGTCATTTTTAGTTATGCAAGAAACAAAAAAAAAAACTAAGTTCAATATGTTCTTGTTAACTTGAAGCAAGGGGTTGTTTTGGGGAAATCTGTGCTTAAAAAAACGTTTGTTATCCAGACCCTATAACTTAAATAATCTGTTCTTGAAGGGATGGAGGGTGTGTCATGCTGTAATCCTGTCTTTCCCTCATTTGACAGATAAAGACTGGGAGGACATCAAAAAGATGCCAGAACACTCAACACTGATGAAAGACTTCAGGAGGAACACGTGAGTCTGCAGAGCACCAACTGTCCCCATTTTATTTTTTGTGTTGTTCCCGATTAACCATGTAAAAGCTCTGCATGCTCTTGTATGGGGGTAATTGCGCTGAAGGCGTGATACTAATGTGATCTGCTCCTTCTCTGTCACAGATACACAAACTGCAGCCTTATAAAGTACATGGAAAAACATAAAGTCAAACCAGACAGCAAAGCATTCCACTTGGTGAGTTAAAATGCCCCAGTTATGGGTCATTTGCAAAATTTTATAGATATTATAGTACCATTATGGTGTCAAATCCATGACAGCCGTGCAGCTATAGTTTGGTTCTCCATGAGAAATGGGGCGTGCTTTGTCATTAAGCCCCTTCTATTAATGGTTCCTTGTCTGAGGCTGACATTGGGTGCATTTCATTAAAGCTGCAGAAGCTGCTGACCATGGACCCCATCCGTAGAATCACATCAGAGCAGGCCATGCAGGACCCCTACTTTTTGGAGGAGCCCCTGCCCACCTCTGAGTGAGTCACGGCATGCACACACAAACATGCGCACACCCAATACATACAGTCTCTGTCCAGTTTATCTATCTTGTGTTTCTCTTTAGCTGGAGTCACATGACCTAGGGACATCTCCCACTTTGAACAGGTCCCATAGCTAATTAGCTCCGAGTCATGGGAATAAATGTTTGAAGTTGACATGCCTCTTTGTGCATTTTCTCCAGTGTGTTTGCAGGCTGCCAGATTCCCTACCCCAAGAGGGAGTTCCTGACAGAGGAGGAACCAGAGGACAAGGCAGACAAAGTAAGAAAACCATGTGCCACATACTGTCTCTCTTCAGCACGAATATATACAGAAAGGTAACTGGAGACATTACGAAGAGGTTGTAAATACAGGGCTGAACATCATATGGCTTCAGCACTAACAATGTACACATACTAGACAATGTACTTTTTTTTTTTTTTTGATTATTAGAAAAACCAGCAGCAGCAACAGGGAAACAACCACACGAATGGGGCGGGGCACACTGGCAACCCTGACAACAGCCACGCCCAGGGCCCGCCCCTGAAGAAAGTGCGAGTTGTCCCGCCCACCACTACCTCAGGTGGCCTCATCATGACCTCAGACTACCAGGTAGGGTCTCTCGCTACCTCTTCCTTTTTCTCTCTCTTACACACACACACACACACACACACACACACCGTCCATTCTCATGTTCCTGATTTCTGGGATTATGAAGCTGCAATAAATAGTCACTTACGGTAGATTTAGCTTTTGTAATAAACAATTTATACACAGTATTGTAATGGAAATGCATTTGTCAAATATCATAAAATCAAAGAAAAATCAACTTATTTCGTTCACACATACCAGTCACCAGACAGTGTGAAATATGGAAAACTGGTAGTCAAAAGAACTATGACAGTTTTGTCACATTGACTTGATGCATTGTTTTTCTGCAAGTAGCACAATTAGGAGTCCATGTGATTAAGCAGCTGGCATCCGGTGTAATGGTGTGTTACTGTCACCTATACGTTTTCCCTCCTGTATGCACGCAATCCAGTAATCAGACTTTATTTGTTCCTTGTTATATTTTATGCATCAAAGTTTGATTGACAGTTGGTTTAAAATACATCTCCTGTCATTCTCTCTCTCTCTCTCTCTCTCTCTTGTTTGCTTGGCATGTCTGTGCCTAATGTCACAACCTCCAAATGAACCTGTAAACCTTTTAAACCAAGAGAGCACTAAAAAGTGAGGCCGGTCCAAAGAGTGTAGTTAGTAGGGTTAAATGAATATCTTGTTGTTTTCTTACTCCCTGCAGCGCTCCAATCCACATGCTGCCTACCAGAACCCTGGACCAAGCACATCACTGCCCCAAAGCAGCATGGGATACTCCTCTACCTCCCAACAGCCGCCACAGTACTCCCACCAGACCCACCGCTACTGAGACACCCCTCCCACACGCACACATACGCATATATGTACACACGTGCGCGTGCATACACAGCCCTCACCATGCCCACCTGAACGAATGTACTGAGGGATGGCAACAAACAAGGCAACAACTCCCCCTGCCCCACGCAGGGTACCTTGTCTGCAGCAGCCAATTAGGTCAGAATGACAACAATCCGCACTTCTTCAAAATAACACACCGTAACCCCAGTATTAGAAACACTGCTACAGAGCAAAACCTGATGAGTGAAGTACAAGGCGGGAGGATAAGAAGAATGGACACTATGATGGAATCCAACCTGTTTCTGTTACTCGGACGTGATCATACCAGCCAAGAGAACATGGCTTGGTTTGGGGACACACATGTTAATCTGTTGTGTCATCTCCTCCCCTCTTCTTCTCCACCTGTCTCCACACCTCCCACCTACGCCCCTACCCTTTTCCCGTTTAAGCTTGGATGAGACTGTAAGCTGCTATGTGACTGCCAGCGGTGACAGATTTCCTGTCCGACTGTCCTCTGTATGTCTGTCTCTGTTTATTATGTGTGTGTGGCCCGTCGAGGGCCTCAGCTGAGGACTAAACTGAGCTGCTGTGAAGCACGCTGGGAGGATGTGGAGCCCCCACAGCTGTGGCGTTGAGGGATTTCGGAAAGGACAAAAAAAAGATTTTAGTAGTTTATAATTTAATTTGTTTTCATGGTTTTGTTTTTATGGTTAGAGCTGCAAAGCAGCTTGCTGGGCGCTCAGTTGCTGTATGCTGTGGGCAAGCCTTACAACATGATGACAAAACCAACCAATCACGTGGACGATGGCAGATGGAACATGCATTGTACTGTATTGTATTGAAATATTTTACATGAAGCAAGTATCCTGACAATAAAAGTGGAAACATTAATATTGTTGCTATTTTGGCAGTGTGTATGTGCAAGCAGCTGATGAGTGATGCAAACTCAGGCAAGTATTCACCATTTGAACCTTGTTAATGATAATGATTATGTTTATGACTTATTAAGATAAAAACATTTTTTTGCCATTTTTACTTGAAGCTTGAGCTGCTAACTATTTCTAAAAAATACATTCAACCTGCATTACCCGGCATGAAATGTGTATTAAAATTGCTGGAAGAATCCTTTTTTAATGGTGACACAGAAAGCTCACAAAAAGGTAATTTTTCAATTGTTTACACCTCATTGTCTTTAATACAGCAGATTTTAAGCTAAATGTCCACTTAAAGAAATATACTGTATGTAATAGGGCTGCATTAATCATTAAATGCTGTAAAATGACAGTTACAATTTCCCATAGCACTAGGTGGCAGTCAACAGTCTAAACTCTACAAATATTCAATTTCTAATCCTACAAAAAGGACATTGTGACGTTTGAGAATCTGTAACCAAATATTATTTGGCACTTTTGCTTGAGAAATGACAACTATCAACATTGTGTACAGTTTTTCTGTCTGGAATTTCAAGCTCATACAAGTCATACATTGGCTGTGAGGTCCAAGTATGTCAACATAGTATTTTCTGTCTAAACTGCCCCACTTTACTACATAGCCACACACAAGTGTGTATAATTAATAGATGTCAAACTGACAGCTGTATAACAAATGCAGGCTGTGGTTTCCCCCCTTGTCCAGGCATAGAACTGCGTTTCAATAATGAAACTCCCTTTCCATTTCTAATAGACTAAACCCAGTCTACAGCCTAAAGACTATTCTCTGCTTCCTTTCCCTGCTTTTATGACTGTCATCTTCTGCCGACTGTTTTTGTCTACAAACACACCTGGTAGAGTAAAGCACAGATCTAAGTATAGCAAGTCCTCTCACTGAACCTGGCACAGCTATTTCAGCCTGTTGTACAATACTATCCCAGGTCATTCTCAGCATCACTGCATGTTTCTAGCCCCCTAAAAACCTCTCTAGCTTGCAATTGTTTGCCATAACTCGTTATTTAAGTTGGTTTTCCCCACAGGCTCCATGGTGAATTTAAAGCCCTAATAATTTTGACAAGGTTTGGTACCCAGTTGGATTAAAAAAAAAAAAAAGCCGTTAAAATCTTCAGCAACGCCCAACCGTAGCCCCGCCTCCTCCCTTCGCAACACCGCTCTCTAGCTGGGGAGTCTCCCTGTCCCTCACTCCGTTTTAGAGATACTATTGGTTGACGTGAACGACCATCACGTGTTAAAGCCCCTGCGTGGAGATTTGATTGGTGGATGTCGCCGGTGGGCGTGACCTCGTCCTTAAAGGATTTTTCCCCGGAGTGGCCAGACGGGCTGGGGACACAGGATGGAAGAGCTAATAGGAGTATCTAACGGGACATGCGGACTGGCTGATTTCTTCTAATATTTCAAGTGCTGGTGAGGGCCTTATGATACTTTTTACAACGACTAATAATATATTTTATCTAAAAGAGGACATTTGTGCGGCTATTTCTGTTGAGTGTAGTCTCATTTCTCCAAACTAAGAACTCGACCACTGGACATAAGCTAGCTTACCAAGTGGTCAGTTGGAGCGGACCCCCAGTTGAGGATAATAAACGGACCCTCCGTGGCCGAAATCAGCCTAAAACATAACATTTACTCCCGCTGCTGTGTAACTTTGACCAGATAATTGATGTTGGTTGTACACCGGCGTGTCTTTAACGCACCTAGACAGAAAATGGGTGGTTAAATTTAAGGTTAAAACTGGCAGATATTCATGGAAACCGAGGTAGATGAACAGATGTGGGTCAGTCCATCAGTAACGGGAAGCGACGGTGCGGAACAGTGATTGATCGCGGTTGCCATTAGTTCACGCCTGCGTGTATGTGTGTGCGTTTCTGTGAATGTGCGTGTGAATCAGCCTGTGGGGAAGAGAGAAAGGGAGTGTGTGTGTGTGTGTGTGTGTGGATAAATTGAGAATATTAGGGCATGAAACATAAGTATAGTGCATTGCAATAACTTTAGCATGACATACATGTGATGACATTTAGAGATTAGTCAAACTGAAATCCAAATAAAGTGTTAATAATAATAATAATAATGAAATATAAATGATGGCAACTTCGTTTCAGATGCTGATATTATAATGACACTTTACTTTATATTCATAGTGAGTATATTATAAAAATGTTAAGCTGCAACTATTCATTGCCATTCATAAAATCGACCACATTTTAGGTGAATTGATTGAGTAATCGAATCAATAAAATGGCAAAATGAACACAAAAATGCAAAATATGGAAGTCAAAATGAGAACTTTGCTTAATCTGACCACCAGCCAAAAGAACTGAATATTACATTTGTGTCATGATTTGAGTGATTACCAAATGTATCAGTTAATTGACAAATCAGCTGTGCAGCCCATTGTATCACCATTAAGCTTATGACAAGTTGGGATCATCTTTATATTAAAACGTCAGGTATTAGAGTGAGAAGACATCGAATGTTGTTCAGATATCAATATATTTCACAATATGGCAAAAGTATACAAAATCACATTTTATATAATTAAACTGGTGTTCAAAGCAGTCAACCAAACTCTCCTTATGTGTAGTTTCTAATTGCAGTTTGCTCTAAATCATTCATTTGGACAACATACATTTGTATAATGATTGGATGTTATCATCATGTTATGATTTAGTTAAAAATCCTTAATTTATATTATGGATTTATCGCCCAGTCCTGACAGATATTCGTTCTTTTTTTTTTTAAACAAAAAAGAAGCTTAAAGTTGTGGCCCAGCTCCCTGGCCTAATCTGTAACCAGTTAGGATTCACCATTCAGTAGATAGATTTACCCTCACAGGCACAGTACCATGAATGTTTCACCACGGGTGCCCCTGAATAGTATTGGGAGACGTTCCTGGGCAAGCGCAGTGTCACAGCAGAAATTTCTTACGTCATATTTAGGGCAGTGTGACCTGACGTAATCCAGCCTGCATTATTCATAAGATCAGAACAAGCAAAACAGCTTGCAACACAAGAAGCTCATAAATTGTTAATGAACCACTTCCAGATCTTAATGGAGTTTTCACATCTGTAGTAAAGGCCTTTTCT
Organism: Nannoperca australis; assembly: GCA_036023655.1. Classification (NCBI taxonomy): domain Eukaryota; kingdom Metazoa; phylum Chordata; class Actinopteri; order Centrarchiformes; family Percichthyidae; genus Nannoperca; species Nannoperca australis. Next base: position 84,023 of record JAVQJD010013610.1, read on the forward strand.
ATCTGTGTGTGTGTGTGTGGAGATGCGGGCATCGTGCAGGAGTCACAGGAGAAGTGTGTTTCATCCTGAATGCTACCCGAATGTCACCCCTCTGAGGATCAAAGGCATTTTTGCTGCTAATGAGACATGTGATAGGCGACCTGGTGTGTTTGTGTGTGTTTTGTATGTCTGAGAGCCTAAGCATGTTGGGTTGTAACAAATGAAGCATCCAAACACACGACAAAAGGAAAGGAGTGAGAAACACCAACCGTGAGTGAGAATCTATGTTAAAAGCATAAACTAATGCCTTCTATATGGTGTTGTGGGTGAGACGTGTTTATGTCCAGGCTTTACTCTCCCTTTCTTGCCCCTGCACTTCTCCCCAAGTGAGTGAAGGATGAGGGAGGAGCGCTTGCTTGCTACCCTTTCATTGCAAGAGTACAGGGGGCCTTAAAGAAGGTCTGAGAGGAGGAGGGAGGGGGGGATGCATGGGAGAGCTAGTGTTGTTGCCGTGTGAACGGAGCTCTATTGTCCCGGGAACCTTTCAGTGGCTTCCCCGCGGTCCCTGTTTGTACCCCTCCCCCCACACGATCCTCTCTTTCTCCCTCACACACACAAACACATAAACACACACACATACTTTGTCTACTCCTTAACGTCAGACACAACCTTTTCTCTCTGTCTCACACACTGTCCCTTTCTGTCACACACTCTTATCCCACTTGGTGTCTTTCCCATGCACCCGCCGTTGCCTCTACTTTCTCCCTCATTTCTCACAGGCAGACAAGGCCCGTCCTTCCTCCCTCGTCCTGCTCGCCCCCCCCAACCCCCCCCCAGTCGCTCATTATTTCGCCTCATTGATGTGATTGTCATGCCAGCCAGACAGTAAAAGCACAAACATGCAATCTTCTCATTTGCATCTCCTTCTTAGCCTATGCTGCATGAAGTGTTTCCAAAATGTCTGTGCAGACTGCTAAATCCATGGAGATCTTTTGCTCCAAAGCAGACCTTACTGACTGTATTCAGTGTCCTTTGTGGCAGCACATGATGGTGTAATTTTACCCTTTGTTTTCTCTAACTGGTGTGAGACTGTTGGGGTTTGCAGGGGGTCGTTAGCTGATAAACGAGGCCAGATGAGGACTTGGCTGGTTGAAATTGGCCTCAATGAACAGAAGTGTCTCTTTTTTTGTCTTGGACAGCTGCAATGACACAATCTGTAATTACAGTAGTTTCCTGCTGAGACAGTGATAGCACAGCACTGCTACTTGCATTAATAGTGATTTACTGTATTGAAGATGTAACCTCGCCTTTCTATTTGGTCTCTTATGAGATCATTATTCACAGAGAATAAAAGATAAAGATGTTAAGCCACTTAGAAGGCCTATATTTTGTGGCTGTGATGGGTTAACACGGATTTTAAAACTTATTTCCCATCAAATATCTTGTGATCATAAATGCATATCTGCAAGTTCCAACAAATATCAAGCCTGGTTATATTTCCAGTACCTTTCAGCTATTCTTAGCTTCCTGTCATACTGCCAGAGCTTCTGTGTCTCTCCAACCTGCTTTTCTTTGGCTTAGCGGCCCATCGAAAACTCTGCAACTGTGATCGAGAGTGAATCATTTGACTGCTGTGAAGATTTTGGTTTGAACCATTTCCACCTCTCTCCCTGGCCGTCCTCCCCTTTGGCTTCTTGAGCCGTAGCTGTATTGTTCTGGCCAAAGTGTTTGGACAGGAAGGAGAGATGTGACACAGGGAGGACCAGGAAACAGAAGCCAGGCTGAGGCCGCAAAAACAGGAAGCAGGAAGAAGCTTCGATAAGATGGCTGCTCTGATGCACCCTGGGATTTCGCCTGCTTTGAGTTATTGTCTGTAGTCCTTTGAACTACAGGGCGTTTAGAGTGTCTCATCAAAGCAAGTGAAGGTTTCATTTAGACAGTCAAGGGGGGCAGATGTGTCTAACACAGGTGTTTGTCTCGGGATGTCTTTATTCTTGTTCAACAACAGTGCATTCATTTTTGTGAATTTCCATTCGAACTTTGGCATGCGCCGTCATTTCTCTGCGTTTTTGGTGTTTGTCTGACCATATCCACGAATCTCTGTTTGTGTCAGGATTCCAGCTGATCCCCTGACAAGCCGGCCCGGGATTAGCTGGCAACCTGTATCTTCCCATCCCTAATGCTTTAATCTCTCTGCCGCTCGCCAAAAGTCCTCTGGCTCTGGGACACCATTGGTCGTCGCTGTCAGTTCTTTGGCCACCGGGATCACCCATGCTCGCTTTGTTTTTACATATAATATTTACAACAACAACAACAGCAACGCAAACTACACCCACAAAAATTATGTTTCTCGAAATTTTTGATTATATATTATAAATATTTATTGCAGGGCTACTGCATTTGGTTAAACTTTGACTTCATGTTCGTTTTTATTTATCATTGATAATTAAACTCTATGTCAGCCTTCAAGACCAAGAAAAGATGACATTGAATCTGTGGCTGAAACAATTAGTCAATAAATAAAGCAACAGAAAATGATTGGGCACTATTTGAATAATTGTTTGTTTTTGGTTCCAGCTTTTTAAATCTGAGTATTTGTTGGTTTTCTTCGTCTTTTATAATAGTAAATTGAATATCTTGGAGTTTTAGACTACACAATCAATTTCATCATGTCAGATATTGAATATCTAGCCTCTTATCACAATCTCTGTGGCGGATGTGTACAGTGGTGTGTGTCCACAACCGTTGGGGGTTGCCTGTCTTTCTCATGGACAGCAGACCAGAGGCAGCTGGCCGGCATCTGGTCTGCTGGTTTCTCTCTAACCAGGGTGCCAGTGTCTAAAACAGTGTGCGCTTGTTCCCCCCGTGTTTCCCCGCAGTACGTGACGGTGTGAGGCCCTTGCCATGCCGCTGGTCAAGAGGAACATCGAGCCCCGTCACCTCTGCCGAGGGGAGCTCCCCGAGGGCATCGGCAGCGAGCTGGAGTGTGTGATGAACAACACGCTCTCTGCCATCATCCGTCAGCTCAGCAGCCTGAGTAAGAGACACACGAACACTAACATGGACAAACGTATTCACACAATGTAGCCTTTGCGAGAAGAAAACAGTTTGTAAAAGCTTCACATTTTGAAGCACACAGACACGAATAGAGGTCCATGTGACATTAAAAAACAGATCCTCTGGGAAATAACACGGATTTCAGTGTGACGACACTGTGTGTAGCCTCTTTGTGGCAGGACAAGATCCCATGGTTTCCTCATTAATCCCGAAGCTGTGATTGATTTGGGGTTGTTATGGTTACAGGGCCTGGGGTCACTGGGTTACCAGCAGACTTACAGCAGCCTCACACTGGAACATGGAGGGTTGAAATGTAATCCTTTTAGATAGCTCTGCAAAAATCAACTTATCTGGACATCTGTGTGCAGCACTATGTATGTTAACTGTGTTTGTGTTTTATGTTGTTATGCTCACTGTAAATGTATTAGACATAGTTATTACAGCATCTATCTTCCATTCCCATGTCAACAGTGTGTCATGTGTCATTTGAAAGTTACCCGTCGCCCATTTTCCCCTCTCTCTCACTAACAGTCTGGAGAAAACTTTACACCAGTCCCTTTTACTGTTGCACTTCTTGGCCCAGTCATATCCATTCTCTGTCTGTCTCTTATTTTGTCAAGTTCCTGCGTTGGGAGTGGGCCTTTCAACAGCAGCTGTGGGGGGCTATATATAAACGCCCACACAAGCCTGGAGGGTACATCTACAGACTACATACGCGCTCTGCGTGCACGTGTGTGTATGTGTGTAAGTGAACCAGAAGAATCCTCAGGGGAGGTCAGAGGTGACCGGGCTCAGCGTGCCGGATCTGTGATTCTTCCTTCCTCTAAATATTTTTCCTGCAACCCGTCCTGTCCGCAGGAGGGACACAAATAGCCCTTCGCACATACCACCTTTTTACATACACTGTGCTATAATTAAACAATGTTAGAGCTGTGCTGAAACTATTCTGGGTGTTTTTTAACCTGTTGACATCCAGGGGAGGCATTTTTGTATCCTAGTCTTTCCACTTCAGTACCGCCCAGCTCAGCAGTCTTGCAGTAAAAAGCATTTTACACTCGTTAGCCTTGGGCTTAGACCCCCAGTTTATAGCTCAGTCATGTCACACTTGCAGCTTTTAGTTTGGGTTACTTCCTCTCTTGTCCCTAAACCCCATCCCAGAGCAGTCATCCCTACTTTTCAGGGATATTCCCCAAAACACATGGTTAGGAACACAGGTGTGAATTGGGGTTAGAACCAAAACAACATGTTTGACTGTGAAACAGCACTATGATCCATTCTGAACTAAAACCCTCTGCTAAACCTGAACAACATGGAGGCTAGGACCAAGACCAGGACCAGCACCAACTCCTTGATTAGGAGTCTACACAACCCCTTACACTACGTGTGCGTCTGAGAATATTTGCATTCATTTGCAACTTTCCCAACTCCCCTGCATTGCAAACACGACTCTGCAGCCAGCAGTGTTGTATTGTTGTGTTGTGTTGAGGTTCAGTTCACAGTGACCAGCCTGAAGCTTCTCAGGTCTTTGAGTCTGATGTCAAACATCTGGAGGGTAGCCATGGGATGTGGTTAAGTTACCCCGTTTGTTCTTGTAAACAAGGGTTAAAGAGTGTGACATTTACCCATATTTACCCTTTTAGTCACTAAACACCAACGCTAGAATAATGGGATTATCTGTTGCTTAATGGCACATCAACAGCAGCTGTTGATGTGAGGGAGAGAGTGTTATTTGCTTTTCCTACTAAAGCTTTTACAGGTGGCGTGGGGCTTCGAGCTGGCAACCCTGAGGTCAAGAGTCTCTAACGATAACTTCTACAAACAATCCAGCACATGTAGCAAGATTTCTGTCAGTGCTGGTTCATTTATTCATGAGGAAAGTTGCTATGAGATGCCATTTCCTGCACAGACTCTCAAGACTCTAGTTTCACATTGTGTCACATTACCGTTGTATTGATTGGGCTTCGGTCTCTGTGGGGATTTATTTGGCTCCAGATAACGATTACAAGTCTCCTTCTTTCTCCCAAATTTCTCTGTCTCTCTGTCTCCCTCTGCTTTTCCTCTCAGGTAAGCATGCGGAAGACATATTTGGCGAGCTGTTTAACGAGGCCAACACCTTCTACCTGCGCGCCAACTCTCTCCAGGACCGCATTGACCGGCTGGCCGTCAAGGTCACACAGCTGGACTCCACCGTAGAAGAAGGTGGGTCACGTGTTAGAGGTCTAAGGGAGGTGTTGTCACTTTCAAATGTTGCCTTTTATTCGTTTCGTTTGTCTTTCTTTCTTCTTCCTCCTTCCAGTACACCAATCATTTGACCAGTCATTTGTTCTCTCTTCCTCTTTTTATGTCAACCAGTTTCCCTGCAAGACATCAACATGAGGAAAGCCTTCAAGAGCTCCACCACGCAGGACCAGCAGGTGGTGTCCAAGAGCAGCGTGCCCAACCCCGTCCGAGAGATGTACAATCTGAGCGACAAGCCTCCGCCACTCAACATCCTCTCCTCTTACAGGTCGGCTGGTCCACGCACACTCACCAAACAACCGCAGCCATAGTGTCTACACTTGTAAAGTCCCTTTTTTTAAATCAAATCAAGAGCTTCTTCAGTTGTGAAAGACAACACAAATATTGGATCAGATCTATTAAGTAGCTTTACACTCTACTTTATAACATTCACGGTAAAACTTAAAGTCATCCGCTGTTCTTGATTTGGTTTTGCCTCCCTGTTTCTGACCTACTTCCGCAGTGAAACAGCACATTTGGTACTATTTCCTACCTCTATGATAGCTGCTTTTATCCAGTGTGCTTTCCAGTACTTTGGGTACATTACATATTTAGCACGGCTGGCTCCGGTGGGAAACCAACTCCTCACCCAGACTATATAGCACACCTTTCTCTCTCCTTCTGCAGTCTCTCTGTCTCTCTGCCTTTTCACTCTTCCATCCTCTCATTTCCAGTGCTGCTGTCTCTGTGATACTAATGCAGGAGCCCCCACTCATAATTTCACCCTTGTTCTTCCATCAGCCTCCTCCACTTTTGCAAAATTCATAGCTTCACATGTTTTATACACATCTTAGTCTTTCCACAGAGACACACCGAGCCAAAGAACTACTACTCTCTTCTCTGTCTTGTCATTCTGCCTAAACAAAGCAAACGCATTGACTATTCTCCATGCGTGTTTCTATATAAAGCACCTGTATAATCTTCCTGGTGTCTGTTTTTGTAGGGATGACCACAAGGAAGCACTTAAGTTCTACACAGATCCCTCCTACTTCTTCAACCTGTGGAAGGAGAAGATGCTGCAGGACACAGAGGATAAGAGGAAAGAGAAGAGGAAGCAGAAGGTACGTTTGCCCATGAGGATCACGCAGACCGTGCTATGGTTTATTGTACCATTACTTTACCGTTTATTTCGGTCAGATTTCGAGATCTTGATTTCCTTCCAGCCTCTGACGAGTGCAATTCCGTCCAGTGTAGAGCATTTTCAGAATTACTTAGAGTAGTAACCAAATATCGTCCATAGAACACACAATGAAGGACCACAACAAAACATTTCAACAAACAAAACAGCTTAAATGCTCTCTCTCTCTCTCTCTCTCTCTCTCTCTCTCTCTCTCTCTCTCTCTCTCTCTCTCTCTCTCTCTCTCTCTCAGGAGCAGAGGCGTTGTGTGGATGGGACGTTACAGAGGGAGGTGAAGAAGGTCCGAAAGGCGAGGAACCGCCGGCAGGAGTGGAACATGATGGCTCTGGATAAAGAGCTGAGGCCGGATCATCGACACACCATACACCGAGACAGAGGGGCTTCATCCGAGGGCTCACTGTCACCAGAGAACAGGTCGGCCACGCCAGCGTCCTGATTCATTCTATGCAGCGTATGATGTCATATTTCCGTTTCACCCTCCACCTTCTTCTCTTGTTTCTGTCAGGGCTCACGGCCCCGATCAGCACCACTACCCCAACTCCATGAACCACGCCGGCCACGCCCACACCTACTCCGGCCCGCCGCCCAGCGTCCTGGCTGCCCAGATGGCCGCAGGCCACGCCCCTCGCGGAGGAGGCGACCACGACAATAGAGGCAGGACTATGATGGCCTATCAGGGAGGGACACTGGGTCGTGTCCACCACCACCATGTCCCGCTGCCTCCTCCACCCTCCGAGGCAATGAACGGTGGCTCCATGTCCCTTCCACCAATGGACTACAGGTAAACATACAGGCCAAAGTCAATGGGTCACACGTGCTCTTAATGCTCTTATCTCACATTAATTTTCAGTTTTTTTGTTATGTAGTAGGAGGAATTAAAAACAAGAACACAAATACACAAATAAAAAAATCCCAGGACAACTCATCAAGGTTATTTATCTCGTTCAGATGACAGAGGTTTATCTACTTCACACTAGTGCAAATGAGGCTGTAGATTTTTTTATAGTTTGCCTTCCTGCTTTACTAAAGTTTTATTTCCAGTTAAACAAGCCAACACCTACATGAATCCACTCTTATGAACGTTGAGTTAATGCTGCCCCCTAGTGGCTCGGTGTCTTTATGTGTCAGTCTAAACCCTGATGACCGACCGGTGTAATTGCTGTTAACTCGACTTGTTCTCTTTCCTTTTCTCTCTCTTGCAGTATGGATGGCTATGCCAACACCGGCCCCCCGCCCCCTCCTCCAGCCCCTCTCATCCCTTCTGCCCAAACTGCCTTTGCCCTACCTCCCGGAGGTCCACTGCTTTCTGGGCCAATGGCCGCCGGCTACGCTTCACCTCCACCACCTGTATCTGGAGCCCATGCAGCTCCGCCTCCCCCTGGTCCTCCACCTCCTCCCATTCCAGCTGGTGCCTCCCACTCCATAACCCACAAGATGTCCTCCTCTGCAGCTGCTGAGGCCACAGCGGTCAACGATGCCCGCAGTGATCTGCTTGCGGCTATACGTATGGGTAAGAGCTGTAGTGTCTGTGTGTGTGTGTGTGTGTGTGTCATTTTATTGTGTGTCTTCTTTAGAACAATATGCATTTATAGGCATATATTGAAATTAAAAAGTATTTTATTTAGTTTTATTCAGTCTAACTATAGATTTATTGCTTGAGATAAAATTGTTGTTCAGTCTCAAGCATTTTAACTGTATATTCACTGTAAATACACAACAATGGGAAAACACAAGTAAGAAATGGCTATAAACAAACGTTTGTGACCTATATTTTATTGGGAATTGTCTGTATGAAATGGCTTGGATCTTGACAACCATTATTAAGTGGCTCAAGTTAACATTTGAAGATTGACTTTTATATTTTGCCCAAGTGTCTTAGAGTTTTCCACCTAAGAGCAAAATCTTCACATGAGGAGAAAAATGTTGACGTAGCATCATCACTGCAGACGTCTTGCTCTCTCAAACACAAATGGAATGTAAGCCATAAAGCAAATGACTTTGGTAGGACAGAATCGACCTAGGGAGCAGCTTTGCAACCCAACATTTAATGCAGAAAGTCAGACATCAGCTATTACTTTGTTATATCTAATTTACTGTAAAATTAGAACTTTGAGGGTATTTACGGTTATTGTGTATTTTGAAAATAAACTGTTAGAATATTTAGCTTTTTATTGATACTTCATCAAAAATGTGTTGATTTAAAAAAATAAAGATTCTGTAATGGAGGAAACAACACAAAACTGAAGCTACTTTTCCTCCTATACTATAATCTCTACGCTGTATTTTAAGAGCCGCCGCATGTTTTCCCGTAGGCATCCAGCTGAAGAAGGTGCAGGAGCAGCAGGAGCAGCAGGCTAAGAGGGAGCCGGTTGGGAACGATGTGGCCACCATCCTGTCCCGACGCATCGCCGTGGAGTACTCCGACTCTGAGGACGACTCCGAGTTGGAGGAGAACGATTGGTCGGATTAACGTACATTGAAAAAAAGAAAATGGGATAACCACTGAAGACACACACACACACACACACACGCACGCACACACACATTATACGACACACACTTGCTTGAAAGAATTCCCACTGTACCGCACCCACGGGTTGTTACACACACACACACACACAATCACATGCTGTAGGTTGATATAAGCTGAATGGTCCAAAACTGGAAATCTGGGGGTGTATTCAAGATGCATAAACACTGTAAAGACACTAGTAATATACTGTAATGCTGACCACTCTCTAAAACGTTAACACTCAGTTTAAAATCTATATATTTCAAAGCATTGTGAATACACCCCTGTGGCAGTTTCTCTACCTGTTATAACACTATAGACGCCCTGTGAAGGGGCTTATTTCATGTATAGTCAAAGTTTGAGAGCGTTAGAAGAATTAGAAACTTTCCTCTTGAGCTAACCAATGTACTTTTCTTTTCTTTTTTAAATTGTTTTTACTGAAACACTTGTGTATGCAATTGACCACGAGGCGAGTTTTTAACATGTCAACAACTGGAAATGAAGGCGCAATGGATGAGCTCAGAGGAAGCTGCAGATAATGATAATGGGTTCAGGCCTCTGAGGGAGTGAATGGGGAGAGCGTTTGAAATGCGGTGGTGAAGACGGATGAGAGGGCGATATGTAATAAGTCTTATTGATCATAAATGTGATAATTGTCGAGCCATCTGCGTTCTCAATCGATCACTGCTGTGTGTGTGTGTGTGTGGGGGGGGGGGATGTATATGCTAGTGTGAGCTCTGTAACCTTTGCCTCAGAGAAAAATAAAAAGATGAATGAAGCTGCCATGTCTCTTTGCTGTTCCACTGTCGTCATAGAGACGACACATACCTGGCTTTAAGGCTTCAGTTTCCATGGTAACAGTACAGTTAAGAAGGGAGTTGCCAGGGAAACAGAAGAGAGTGTGAAAAGGGGGGGCACCAAGCCAGGCCGAGGATGAACAAATGAGTCAAGGCAGGAGTTTTATGCACAGCACATGTTTGTTTTTAATACAAAATTAACAAGATCTCTCAGTTGAGTGAACTAACCAAAGCAATAAAAAGTACAACTAACACCTTGGAAAAATAGACACCACGTTCACACAAATGTTTTTACAATATCTCAGTTAAGTTAGTGCATGTTGATTATCGTTAATACGGTTCATTTTGCAGATACTTAATTTGTTGTGCCATTTTCATTCAAAAAAAAATAAAGTGCATTTCACATCCAAAACTACGCATACGTCTACACAAGATGCTGTTACTGTGGCGTCCTCTCAGCTCCAACCCCAGCCTAACACGCACAGGCCCTTGAGTGATTTGATAATTAGCTCTAAATTAGTAACCATCGGAGAGACACCTCCTCATGCAGAACTAACAGCCCATCACTGGCTACACGTTTTTCTTTTCTTACCATTCAATAGATGAACAGGTGTGTGTATACAGAGAAGTATTACATCCAACATCAGTCTTTTACTATTCTTGGATACAAAGCCCTTGTTCACACCTGTTCAGTCGGGAAAATCTCAACAATACTGTCGGCTGCACGAGAGGAAAACATTCGATCAGAGAAAGTCGGTGTACCAATTTGGGTTTTTTCCCCTGGAACACGCCCCATCTGTGTAGCCAAATCCTCTCAGTCGTCCTTTAACCAGCCTGCATACTGAAGCGAGGAGAGTGAAACCCAACAGAAGAAATTCTACATTATCAGCCGAGGTGGAGAAATGTCATTCAAAAGAAAAAAATGGTGCGACCCAACTCCTGCTCTAGTTTGACCGGCTTTGGTAGCACCATGCACGGTGGTATAAAGTCGCTCCTCTTCAGCATGCCATATTTACAGCAACAAATGAGTCGAGAGGAGGGGATATCACTTAAACTATTTGATTATCACTACATTCAGAAAAAGGCTTTACAGCGCCGTTATATCATACATAAGAATCTGAAACAATTCAGGCCAGACCAAAGTGGAAAAAAATAGAACTTTTCAATGAATATAACAAAATAGACTTTTCTCCAAAGGTAAAGGAATAAGAGTTTGTTGATGCTGTTCTCCTCCTTTCCTCACTCACCCCACCTCCCTCTTTTGCACCTGATCCGAGGTCAGAAAGGTGAAGATTGGAAGCTCCTCGAATGCTTCTGAGCACTGAGAGGAGGAGGCAGCGAGGAAGGAGAGAAGCAGCATTTTCTTTGTATACGGAAGCGGCCATTTTTAGCTCATAGAATCATTCAGAGGTCACTTAACGGACACCTGCCTTGACCAGACTGGATTGATTTAAAGTTGAATATTAGCGATACGGAGGAGACAGAAAACACACAGAAGGACCAGGATCCAGTTCATTCAGAGTCCCTTTCACTTTGGCTTGAAGTGCTGGACCTCCCCATGGTCCCATCGCTCCCGTAAAATCTCTACAAACACGTAACGAGGCCACTTCTCTCAGAATTGACAGGAAGACTGGCAGCATGATCCTCAAAGGTCAGGGGGGTCAACAGGAATTTATATTCTTCACACCTGTTTTCACCTTACCCCCCTCCCCCTTTCCCCCTGACAACACAAGGAGACAGATTATGGTCTGCTGAGCTGCTGGATCAGAAACACACACACACACACACACACGCCCAGAGGCCATGCAGCTCATAACGTATGCAGGAAAACACAATCCCAAATCACACACACTGACACTCGAGGTTACAACACTCATTGCAGTTCATACAAAGGCAGAGGCAGAGGCTAGGGGGGGGGGGGGGGGGGGGGGGGGGGGGGGGGGGGGGGGGGGGGGGGGGGGGGGGGGGGGGGGGGGGGGGGGGGG